>JBAMJV010008599.1:0-18775 GCA_037951105.1 Echinarachnius parma
TTGTTTTATAGACACTGTCCCCTGCTTAGACAGGCCTAGATAAGCACAAACAACAACAACGCCAACATTTCTGCATGTCTCACACTTTCCCCATCTCTCATTGACCCAACCAAGGGGAGAGTGGAGGGGGTGCATGAGAGAGGGGAAAGGAGACGAGGGGGGCGCCGAGATTGAACAACCTTGAGAGATCCTGCCACTGCTGCCATCGATGCCCGCCACCTCGCGACGAAAACAACTTGTGATTTCGGTTCAGCACGCCGAGTTGGTTAGGGTTTTTCGCACTTTATCCAAATTATCTGCGGCAATAGATATTGACCGAAGTGGTTACATTGAATGTGGGTTCTTCTTATCCCTAGCTTTGTATTTTCTAACATTTTATTTTTGCTACAAATTACATGTATATAAAGGAACGTGAGGGAAATTAACAAATTGCTTAGGACTCATGTTTTGTGTTTGAAATGGGTTTGCAAGCGTGAAAGTACAAAAGGAAAGCAGTAAATCTTTAAAACCTCAAAAAAGACTTAAAATACCAAATTTGAAACAGCTTTAACTTGAGGGATGAACCTGGTTACTGAATTCAATAGTTATCACAATGAACTGGGTCACATGAAATATAGCTCCATAAAGGAAAATGTGGAAATGGGTTTCTACTTTCTGTTTTACAACTGCGAACAGCAGAATCGTCATAGAATCAAAACTTGAGACATGCAGTGCAACGGGCAGTGCCCTAGGTTCTATATTCTCTTGCTTCAAAAGCCAGCCTTCTTAAACAAAGAGCGAACAACCATGAGCTTCTGTTTTCTATTTTTCAGACTGCTGCAAATATCATTTTCCTTCTTTCTGCACCACGATTCCACTAGACCTTACCTTTGTGAAGGGATTTAGCAGTGTTGACATTCCGCTTCAGTTTCACCAAACTATCCCTCATAAACTTGTCACCTATGTGTATGGAGCACACGTGTAAAATTGTTACTGACCATGTGTCTTAAATGGATGGATCATTCTTTTCTCGTTCGTTTCCATTTTCATGACAGCGGACTAAATCTCTTCATTAATTATCTATTCATCATCACTCATCCTCCGTACATGAGAGGCTCATTCAGGCTTTTACATTCTTGAATTTAGAGACTACTTGTAATCGTCGAAAATTCAAAATTCATGATATTATTGCCTGAATTGGGCAAGTAGAAAATAAAGTTAGTATGAAGGCTTGCCATAATACACAGTAGTTTTTATTTTAGCATGTAATGTATGTGCAACAAAAGTCCTTCAATAGTTATTTTTCAAAGCCTGAATATGCCTTTCAGTAGGAAGAACCCTCAGTGCCATAATAAAAATGAATAAAAAAAAATAAATGAGAAATGCATAAAGAACAAAGCTAAAAATTACATAATGATAAAACTCGTAATTTTGAATTGAATATTCTTGTGAAGAAAAAGTAAGAAAAAAAAAGCATGTTTATGAAGAGGAAAAAAAAAAGAGAAGACTTTGACAAGAATTATGAACTCACTTCTTAGGAGCCACTGCATCCTCTGGGACGGCTGCCTCAGGGTAGTTTGATGTCCCGTTCTCAGGCGCCAACTCCTGGATTCCACAAAGGATAACATCATGAATGTAACAGCACGGTGACGTTTTGTTTGGGTTTTGTTTTTTTAGGGGAATTGGGGATTGAGGGAAAGTTAAAAAGGGGGAAAACAAGAAACAAAAGGGCAAAACATTAGAATGGCAAGACTTTGATATTATTCTTGAACAGAATATGGCACATAGAGACAGAAAGCAGCATATTCCATTAATGAACTTCCTTCACCGAAAGAGAGATAGAGGATTAGCACCAAACTTACAAATCTGGGATTTATGCGCCCATGACCCGCCATCCAGAAGCTTTCTTTTATAAGCTTTTGGTGGTGCTCATAATTGTCTATTCTCAAACCAACCTTGTTCATGTAAATAAGAAGTCATTTGGAAGATGCTGCCTCTAAATCTCTATCAATTGAAACAAAAAATACAGGTAAAACAAACTCATCACAGAATTACACATGGACACTGCTCCAGCACTTACCTACCATACCTATTATTCAGAATCTGAATCATCACTGGTACCTAAAAGTTGGAGAGAAAGCGTGTAATTCTGGAGCAGTGCTGATCTACAGCTAATACTTACACTGACCAACCAACCGTCGGTCAAGAAACTTTTAAAATGAGCGATCCGAAAGTTAAGAAGTTGTCCGAATACCAGTTAAAGGGTTTCTGTGGCAAATGAAAATGTTTGGAGAACATGAGAGGAGAACAAGAACCTCAACTACCTATGTTGATATCATTACTGACTAACTGAGAATAGTTTACCTTTCCAAAGCCCAAATGGCTTTTGCTTTAGTACTCAATACTTTCAAATGGTGCAAATCACACTTGTGTACAGCTACTGTGAAGCCAGATGTGCAACATGAATATATATACGTATTGAGTTGATTTATTTTAATTTATCAATGATGATGTATTTGTTTATAACCATGGGTTGCCCTACCATCTGAAAACGAAATAATTAATTAGGTACTGCCTTCATACATTATCATAATACAAATTTTATTCTAATAGAGGTAACTCATTGCCCCCCCCAAAAAACAGAACATGGAATCTAAGTGCAAGTCAAGAATATGCTTTTCATATTTTATACAAACCTTAACAAAATGTTTGGCTCCATCCTTTAAAATTCTGTTGAATGTTCAGTACTATATCAATCAATACATTTTGCTCTCATTTTAAGATGTTTGCTCCACCTTTTGAAGCCCATATTTAACTGTTCACAGTTCAATATCATTCATGTAAATACTTCTGTTTAATAATTTCACAACAATAATCAAATCATCAATGTAAAGAAAAGCGAACAATATAATAAATATATTAACTATCTAGATTTCTTTCTATATCATAACTCAGAGCAAAAGTTACACAGTCCTGAGCGAGCGTGCCAACTCGAGAGTGACACCCTACAATTTGAATTTCATTGTTGCGCATCTGCTATCAAAATCAGTGCATCTCGGGGTAGGACTTCCTCCAGAAGCCTGGAAGAAAGGATTAGGTTAGAATAGTTTCAGTATTTCAAATAAGTCACATGGTGTGCATAATCATATTTCAATTCACAAAAACTGTAAGATTTCTTTTACAGTGATCATTCACTATGTGAAGTGAATATTAGATAGTATTTGTATGTTAACACTGTTTTTGCTCAATAAGTTAACAGGGAAAGAAATTCCATTTTTTTAAACGAGTTTTAAGTCAAGTTTTGCTAACCAAGAAAGGGGCAATATTCAATTTCGTCCTAAATTTATGTTCCATCAGAAAACAATGTAAAGTTAGGATTGTAGAAATAAAAGACACACAAATGCAAATGCCCTTCAGTGTAATTTCTTTGAATTGGAAATTTCAGCTAATTTTGGGGGGCAAAAATGATTGCCCAGAATGTTAAATGGGTACGATGTGTTTCAAAGCTGAGGATACTTTTAGCAATAATTCATCACACATTTCAAAAACAGTATCATTACACAATTCTCTTACCTCTTTCTTGTACATGTAAGGTGCCTCCAGCATGGCTTCTACATCAAAATCATCTGCCATCTTGCTTTGCCTGTGCTTTGCCTTCGCCTCGTTACAGAACTGCTCACTGTTGGATAGAAAAATTGTGACAAAGAAATTATCAAAATAGCTTGAACAAATTACAACAAAGCAGTTATGAATTTTCAATACGATCACCAAGTTTTTTCAAATTCACACATTTGCACAAACTTTTACAAACATTGCAGCATGCCATATTTCGGACCATCATACAGCTGTTGCTAAAAAAGTGCCGATATTTCCGGATTATAAAGATAATGATCCCATGTTCTGAATTGTGTACAAATCAGGGTAGGAAATATACAGGGGCTGAGGGCCATTTTGCCCCTTAATTTTCAAAATAGCCCCCTGGAATCAGTAGGTAGCCCCTAAAATTACCATAGGAATTTGTATGAAATATTTCTGGATATCCATCAGATTGGAAAAGTAGCCCCCTAAAATTAAAAATTAATTCCTACAAATTCAGGTAAGAAATATACTCTGTCTCTGGTATGATTTATTTTATGTTTTCCAACAGTCCTTTCTAGGACTACTAACAGTTCTTTTTAGGACTCTCCTAGAAAGAATACCAACAGTCCTTTTCAGGACTACACCAACAGTCCTTTCACGGACTACCAACAGTCTTTTCTAGGACTACCATAGTCCTTTTCAGGACTCACCAATCCACCCATCTCACATGGTGCAACTTGCCGCAAACCACACGTATTATTTATGTTTTCTGTCGGCAGAAAACAGTAGAAAATGCAATACTTGGCCTAGTATTGGTTCAGAATGTTTAATATTAAGTTAACAAATATCCCAATGATAAATGTAACATGTCTCTACAAAAGTTCTTCTGAAGACTGAACTATTAACTAGCGCCCGTGCATGTTTCTTCTTAATTACCGTATTCACTTTCTTTAATGGCAAACATATTTCTGGAGTGGAATTCCCATTTAATGACAACCGACAGTCCCCCCCCCCCCCCCCCTTTAGCCCAAGAAAAAAAAAACCCAGCCCCACCAAAGCACCGATCACACCGTCACACCCCTACCAACATAGGAATTAATTTGTTTTTCTTGGGGGCTACTTTTGGAAAATTGGGTGCTATTTTTCAAAGGGGGCAACTTTTTAAATATTGTTATTTTTCAAATTTTTCGAAGCCCATCAAAACATTATTAATCAATCTATATTTTTGAACTGAAATGTAATATCCAATAAAGGCCAACACATTTTTGCATTTTAGGAATTAATCTATTTTGCACTGGACTTGGTCAACTGAAATCTTGAATGGTGTGATTGTCATTATTTTGTTTACGTTGATTTGTAAATTAACTTATACAATTTTCTCATTTTCCTTTGTTTAATTGTGAAATAAAATTCAGGCATGTGTGTGTGTGTCTTTTTATTCATTAATACCTTCATCAGAATTTGTATTTGAAACAAATATAACCAGTCAGTGGAACACTAAATTAGTAAATTAAAAGAAAGTATAAAATTAAATAATATATGAGGTATCATAATCAACATCATTTTCAGAGAAGGGAGGGGCTAAAGGGAAGGATGAGTTGCACTAAATAGAAAAACAAATAACAGTGTCAGTCTACCACAATAAAATATCCAGAAAAGTCTAAGAAGTTGATATATTTCCGACTTAAAGGGATCTACTTACTTAGTTGATGCAATGTATATTGTTGTTATCAGGTAACGGCGGTATGTCCACATGGTATTGTGTGAAAATTTCAAGTCAAATGGACGTTGCATTGCCAAGTAATGAGAAAAAGTGATATTCACTAACTCACTGCACTCACTTTGTACACGGTTTCGAAAATAATCTGCCTCGGGATGGGAGAAAAGGGCGCGCGGATGCCAACACTTGTATGGTACCGAAATTAAAGGGACTAAGTAGTAACATTGTCCAAATCCTCAAAATAAATTTTTCATTCTAGCGGTTCCCTCATACCTAACTCAAGTGAACGCTAGCGCTGAGCGCTAGCGTTCAAGGTCGGGCTGATAGTGCCCCCGAATTTATGATTTAATCATATGTGCACAATAAGTGTGCTTAAAATTATACATATGATACGGTACTAGTGCTGTAACTGACCTTGATGATCGGATCGGTTGATCGGATCGGCAAAATTTGTATCATCAAAATCGGATCGCTACTTGATCGGGATCGGATGATCGGCAAAAAAAAAAAAAAAAAAAAAAAAAAAAAAAAAAAAAAAAAAAAAAAACGTTTTTTTTTTTTCTTTGGAAAATGATCCCAAAAAACATATTTTGGGACAATAAATGAATGACAAAGCAACATATATCCATATTAATAAGCCCAATGTAATTTTGTATAGGTATGCTTTCATTTCAAACTGATTACTTCTCCTTTTACGAAATTACTCACGGCGATTCTGAAAGTTTACGTCAAATTAATCACATGGGACTGAGCACACTGCAAAGTTTATGTGCTTGGCACCGAGTTTAGCGTCTTCATAATGAAGATGCTGTTATGCCTGCCAAGTACTTATACTGTGCAGTTCAGCACACTGCAGAGTTTAAGTACTTGGCAGGCGTAGTATAGGCTTAAAGCCATTTGGACGACTTAATCAATAGTTTTGGATGCGCCGAGGCAGCTTGCTCGGAGCTGTGCATCGCGCGGGGCTGGCGCTAGCGTGGCCAACCGGGAGAGATAAGGCGGAGAAGACCGTCAGCGGAGGCTATGCTTTCCCGTGCATACCTGCATGCATGCAGCACGCGACATGTGACAGCTGATCTATCTCCTCCGTCCATGTGACCTCTTTTTGTTGATGTTGTTGTTACTTATTTTTGCATTTTGTTTTTAGTTTGACATCGTTTTTTTATGCTGTTGCTGCATGCATTTTCAGTCAGATTTTTGTGCATCGCTTGTTTATTTTATCCTGTTTCCTTGAATTGCAGCTTGATTATTACTCAGTATAAAAAAATAATTAAGATATTTTGATTTTGTTTTTCACGACTGATTTTCTAAAAAATAACTGGAGTTTATTTAACTGTTTTGTTATTCTTTGTTCTCCTTTAGAATCAGTTTAACTCGATCAACAAGTTGGGTACATGATGTATTATAAGCTACATGCAGTATACAAATAATTCTGAAAAAAAAACAATAGAAAACATAAAATTAAGGGGACATTTTTTAAATAAACAAAGTAATATACCCCCAATAATTGTTGTGCCCCCCCCCCCCCCCCCCCCCCATCAGTCCGACCATCTTCGCCACTGGCTACATGTGTTTGTTTGTTTGTTTGTTTGTATTTGATTAGTGTGTATTGCTTTGTTGTATTGCAACTAGTACACAAGTTTGTTCGCTAATTACTTGTACCAATAGCCCCAATATACCGATCCCCACGTCATTCAACAATCCGAAATGAGTTTTAAATGTACAAAAAAAATAATAGCCCCCGCCCCCAAACTTCCCGTCGTCCGGCGTATAGGCCTACTCAAGAAACAAAGTACCCTCCCCCAGTCTACTGAGAACGATGCCACCCCCTCCCCGATTTGAAAACAAGTACACCGGGTATTATATTTATAAACTATTGTTTGACACCAAGTATAATAATAATAATCTCGATTTATAATTATAGCGCCTAATATGATTGATAAATGACGGAAATGATGAACTGATGAGGATGGCAATGAATGATCATTATGAAGATGGCGATGCCAATGATTATTATGATAAAAAAGAGGATGGTAATGATCCATGATGAAGATGAGGATGATGGTGCATGTTTGACTGGTGATGATTATAATAATTACTAACATCGAGACGGACAAAGGGCCATTATAATGGAGCCAGGGGCGAAGCAAGAACATTGTAAACTGCGTCATGGCAACTCCCCGATAAAATGTAGGTAGTATATAATTTATTATTATTTTTAATTGCGTTACGTACTATCTTAACATGAACAATTATTGCAATAATTACTAATACTTAAATTATGCGTAGCTTCGAGGTAAACTATATGGGGAGGTCCTCAATACAATGTGACAAAAAATGAAGAAAGCGTTAGCCTAATGGCAGTGTGAACGAAATAATTAGTTCCCCATTTGCGTGCCCCCCCCCCTGAAAAAATACAAATAAAAAATCACACGGTCGCACATTTTTTAAATTTTTTTTATTTGGGGGGGGGGGGGGCTGACCACATTTCAATTGTTATAATTATCTTATCATCACCATTATTTTCAATTTGACGTTATTATTATGATGTTCTTCATCAAGTATATATACAATTTCACAAGCCATCATCCGTCGGAAATAATAAGTATTTATATTTTGAACATCATCACGAGTACATAAAAATAAAAATCGCCACGTCGCACATCGGAAACTAAATCATAATCGGGGGCCGCATTGATATTGGGGGATGGGGGAGGGGGCTGACCACATTTCAATTGTTATCATAATTATCTTATCATCACCATTATTTTCAATTTGACGTTTATATTATGATGTTGATCATCAAGTATTTAATTTCACAAGCCATCATCAGTAGAAATAATAGAGTATTTATATTTTGAACATCATCATGAGTACATAAAAATTAAAATTGCACGGTCGCACATGAAACTAAATTATAATCAGGGGCCGCAGAATGTTTTTGATTCGGGGGGGGGGGGGGGGCTGACCACATTTAAATTGTTATCATAACTATCTTATCATCACCATTATTTTCAATTTGACGTTTATATTATGATGTTTTTCATCAAGTATACAATTTCACAAGCCATCATCCGTCGGAAATAATAAGTATTTATATTTTGAACATCATCATGAGTACATAAAAATAAAAATCGCCCCGTCTCACATCGGAAACTAAATCATAATCAGGGGCCGCATTGATATTGGGGGATGGGGGAGGGGGCTGACCACATTTAAATTGTTATCATAATTATCTTATCCATCACCATTATTTTCAATTTGACGTTTATATTATGATGTTGATCATCAAGTATTTAATTTCACAAGCCATCATCAGTAGAAAATAATAAGTATTTATATTTTGAACATCATCATGAGTACATAAAAATAAAAATCGCCCCGTCGCACATCGGAAACTAAATCATAATCAGGGGCCGCATTGATGATGGGGGAGGGGGCTGACCACATTTCAATTGTTATCATAATTATCTTATCATCACCATTATTTCAATTTAACGTTTATATTATGTTGATCATCAAGTATACAATTCACAAGCCATCATCCGTATAGAAATAATAGAGTATTTATATTTTGAACATCATGAGTACACACAAATTAAAATTGCACGGTCGCAGAAACTAAATCATAATCATGGGCCGCAGTATGTTTTCGGGGAGGGGGGAGGGGGCTGATCACATTTCAATTGTTTTCATAATTATCTGATCATCACCATTATTTTCAACTTGACGTTTATGTTATGATGTTTATCATCAAGTATATACACTTTCACAAGCCATCATCCGTAGAAATAATAAAAGTATTTATATCATGAACATCATCATAAGCACGAGTACATAATAATTAATCATAACAAAATCGCACAGTCGCACGTGAAACTAAATCATAATCAGCGGTCACAGAATGTTTTGATTTTTTTTGGGGGGGGGGGGGCGGGGGGTGGGGGAGGTGGCTGACCACATTTCAATCATTATCATAAGTATCCTTTTAAGTCCCCCGTGCTCATGTTTATCTCGTCTTCCTCGTCATTACATAAATAATCACAGCGTAAACAAATTATAATTCTTTAAAGAACTTATAGTAAAACAAAAAATGAACGAAGGATCGGCCGAATGTAGTAAAGTTGAAGGTTTCCGATGCTCGACAAAACGACTGCCTTAAAATAAAATTGGAGCGTCCGTCATCTTCCTAAAAAGGAAAGACAAAAACAAAAAAACATGTTATGATTATGTTTATATAGTTAAATTTTGACGCCATTAGTCAATATAACAACATCTCCCAGAATTCGGGGACCGGGAGATCGAGAGAGCAAATTTACAGTTGATATGAAAAAATTGTCAGTGCATGTAATATAATTATGTACCAGCTTTCCCCTGAATCTTAGTCCTTGCTGGCGACTATAGATCAACAAATCGTTTTTATGTCCTCTTCCATAATTTATCAGCATTCTCTATCAGTCGGTCGACAGTAAAAGACTGAATTTAACATGTAAAAGAGGATATGAAAACGATAATTTGTTGATCTATATAGCTTGCGACATAGGACACGCATGCCGCCCGCATGCATGCACGCCAGCGCGGCGCCGATCGCGCGCGCGCCGGGTCTGACGGCCCAGAGTTCATGTGAACATCCGTCGGGAATATCGTTCAAATGACTAGCAATTTTGCGTGTCTTGTTCCGATTTTCGCTTTCAAAACGAAGTAAACTAACAAAGAGTATCTCGAAAATACAATTTTTTTCAAGTAAATGATATAGATTGTTCCTTTTTTAAATTTCAATTCCGATATTCTTCAAAGAAAATGGATGGTTTTCTCCCGGGTTTTTGTTTTGTTTTTCGAAAAAAAAAAAAAAAAAAAAAAAAAAAAATTATCCGATCCGATCTTCCGATTTTTTTTCTCAAGATCGGAAATCGGAAAAACGGTCCGATCAACCATGATCGGATCGGGATCGGCATGCCGATCCGATGATCGGTTACAGCATTATACGGTACTTACTGTACCACCGATTAGATGATACATATGTGATGCAACTATGGGGTGGATCAGAATGATGATTTTTCGCTCCATTCCGCACCAAAATGAGTGATTTATGCACATCATCGACTTCTATTAGGGAGAACGACAGAATACCGCAATCAGGCATTTGTATCTGCTAACACGCAAAATTGTTCAAAGAAAAACCTTCTGTAAAATGAATAGTTTTCAATATTTTACCTTGAACTTGGTATATTCTTGCAGCTTAATACTTCCTTGTTCTGGATATGACATTAGTTTTTCCTAAATCGATGTTTAAGACCCTTAAAAGTCCATCTGAATGCACACTGAGTTGGCCGACTTTCCGGGAGCGTTTGCACTGGATGACGCCATTTTTTTTCACACGGACTAAAACCTTCCCACTTTGATGCTAGCTAGGGGGTTTGTAAACTCCCTCTACGTTCATTCGAGGCCATTTACTTGAAAGAGTAGACCCTACGCTCTAGATTGATACCAAATTTGACGGAGTTTTTTCTCATTTTCACCTCGCAAATTGAAGGATTGTTTTGATGACACTTTTGCCTCATTTTCAACACAAAATCTGCTGTTAAATTCGTCCAAAACTGCAAGAAGGAATCTGAAAAAGGTATGGAAAAGATGTATTTTATGAAAGTTTGAAGTGTTCTGATAACGTTGCAAGATATTACTGTCTGGCTAGTAATAGCGCTAAGCTGCGATCATCCAATGTAAAAAAATTGCACACATTCTGATTTTGATATTTTTCCGCCATGTTGAGACATGCGTTTTCCAATTATTGATTATATATTATATATGTATATTTATGTGTCAACATTTTCCATCTAATGATAACTAATGATTGTGCTCTTCATTAGAAGATTTATGAGTGTGTTTAAATTTTGAAATATCAGGTTTGTTGTTGATGGCTGGCATGTGAAACTTTGATGTGGGCCGTGGGGGGGGGGGGGGGGGGTAGGGGGGGGGATCTGTGTGTTATATCATATGTGGATATATATGGAATATATTGTACTTTGCATTATTTTTATTTGATTGAATTGTTTGTCATTTCATTTTATTATATACTAAAATATGACAAGTATTAGTTAGTAGCCTACTACTATTTTGGTGATGAATTCGTATTTAACCCTAACCTAACCCATAACCATTCTGATATTAACCACCCCAAGAAAATTATAAATACAGTCTTCATCAAATCGGGTTTATTTTTCAAAGGTAGTGTCCACGGGCGTAGACATGACATTGATACCCATTCAAGTGGGGGGGATGAGCTATTCATTCATCGGATTACATCCCCCCCAGTTGAATAGGTATTACGTAACTCGCTACGCCCGTGGTAGTGTCACACATTTAAAAACAATTCTGATTTCCACGAAATTAAATTTTCCATTTTTCTTTCTTTTAGTCAAGGTAAGTGCATGACAGAATGTTTATGCTGAAGACGTCGCTCTGGGAGAGAAATGGCCCTCCTCAAGTTATAGATGCCCTTTGCTTCAGCATCGAGAACAAATTTGCCCCAACTAGAATTAGGGATAAACTAGTTAGCGCCATCAAATCTGTCAGGTTTGCAAATGATGAACAAGTTCCACTTCTGCTGAACTTCATCAAGACGGTCCAGCAGTCAATGGTAGAAAGCGACTTTGGCCAGGAATCCCAGGATGGAACGGTAGAGCATTTCCTGGAATTTGCAATTGACATGGCCGAATTGATCTTAGTACATTTCGGTGACGAAAGTCTGGGCACCAAAGAGTACTTTGAGTGGGAAAGACTCCAGGGTGATTACAACCCTTACCCACCTTACGTGTACCAAGATGAAGAAATGTGAAGTGATAGAAATCATTAAAAAACATGGGGTGTCCATTACAATCAATAAAATAATTTCCCGTGACACTGCAGCATCCAAGCCATCAAGGGGTGCTTATAAACAACGAATCGAACAAGTAAAAAAACATTATGAAAAGCTCAACAAGAGCAACCGAAAAGAAGGTATCAAAAAAGAACTGGCAGCATTTCTGGAATCAGAATTTGATTTTCCAAAGAAGAGGGCAGCAGCAGCTCCACCACCACCACCACCACCACCACCACCACCACCACCACCCCCACCACCGCCACCACCACCACCGCCACCACCACCACCACCACCACCACCACCACCACCACCACCACCACCACCGCCACCATCAGAACTAAAAAAGAAAAACATCAAACTGAAGAATCAGTTGGCTGAAACGAGAGCAGACTTAAAAAGAAAGGCTTCATCATCTGCATACTATCAAGCAAAATCTGTCAAACTGGAAGTGAAAAAACTTGAAATTGGAAGAAAATTAAATCAATCACAAGAAGAAAAAAAGGAAGAAGTTGACAAGTTGGAGGAATCTGTGCAAGAACTAAATACGGAAAAAAATGACCTAAAAGACGAAAATGAATGGCTTAGAGAAATGGTTCAGGACAAAGTTCCAACAATGGATGACAATGGTTACACAACTGAAATGAAAGAATGCGTTTGTGCTCTACTCAATCACAATGTGCCGTCTGGCAAAATAGGTGCCGTAATTGAAACTGTGCTGAAATTAGGAAATCTGAAAGCATCAAACATCCCTTCAAAATCCACAGTTACAGACTGGAACATTATGAGACTCGTCATTGCACAGAAACAGTTAGCAGAAGAATTGCCTTCCCAGTCCAACCTTGGCTTGCTAAGTGATGAGACCTCTAAATTTGGCCAAAAATATGAAGGTTATCATGTCAGTGATTCAGATGGGAGACTTCGGGTGTTGGGACTTCGAGATATTGTCTCCAAATCTGGACAAGATGTCCTCAATACACTGAAGTTGATTCTTGAAGACATTGAGCTTTCGTCTGAAAAGGCAGATGATGCTGCAAAACAGATTCTTCTCAAAATCACCTGCACTATGTCTGATAGGGCTAGCACTCAGCTGAAGTTCAATGAGCTGCTGGAAGAATATCGGAAAGAAATTCTGCCTGTGACAATTGACAATTATGAGCACCTCTCGGACGCAGAAAAAATGTCTGTTGGCAAACTTTGCAACTTCTTCTGCGGCCTCCATGCACTAGTACACCTTGCTGAGACAGCATCATCATCATTGCTAGAAAGCCAGCGAGGATTCTTCAGTGAAGCCCCAGTTTTTGATAAACATTTCCTGAAAGCCTCAGAACCTGGGACAACAAGACTCATACGGACGGTTTGCAAGGCAGTGGCACATGGTGGAGACGAGAAGTCTGGTTGTCACGGAAACTTCCTGGAGCACATCAGGCCATGGCTGAAGGAACATGGATTCCGGACACTCCCGATAGAGCAGTTTCGGGGAAACAGGTTCAACATATTGTTTCGCAATGCTGGCAGTGTTTTCTTTCTTCATGAAGAACTGATCAACTTCCTTCGCAGCAGTAAAGACAACAAGCTCTTGAAGGCAGTATTTCATGACATACAAGTCCCAGAGTACCTTGCTGGTTGTAAAGCTCTGGGACTTGTTTGCTACTTGGTAACCATGCCATTATGGAGCTCGATAGAGGATGAAGGTATTCATATTCTAGACATTGGAAGAAGATACCAAGAAATTCTTGACTTTCTGGTGCAAGCCAGTACCGATGTGCAAAACTTCATGGAAGGAGCCCTCCGACTGTCATTTGCAGACAATCACTCCATTGACAATGATGTCATCTTCAGTGCACTGTTGAAACCCTTTGAACATGATGACAAGACCGAGGTGATTCTTGGCAACATGCTAGCTGCCATGGCGCAGCTTTTGAAGCGCATCTTTGCTGACCATTTAGAAGGAGGGAGATGGCAAGATGCAAGTCCTGAAGTGCGAGAAAAGTTGCAAGGGCTTCCAAAGCACAACAAATTTTCAGAGAGCATCTTTGGCCATTTGGACAGGCTACTCCGTGAGAAACCAAACATTTCTACAATAGCTGCAGAAGCTTACATCATGTTCGCCCACAACAAAACACTAACATGGTTAGAGGGGAAAAGTGAGTCGGAGAAAGCAAAGCTCTTCTCACAGTCGCGCAAAGCTGTCGCAAAGGTAAGAAAGGCCTTCAAAGAGAGACAGAAAGACATTCAACAAGCTAGAAGAGCTGCAGTAGCTGCAAAAATGAAAGCTGCAGAAGAAGCTGAAGCTAGAATTGTGAGGAAAAAGGTACAACTTACAACAGACATTGTGTACTGGGGATTATGGCAGTCAGAGGAACATGCTGATGACACAATGCGAGAACTGAAGACAAAAACTGAAAAAATTTCAGCCTTGAAAGCCCAGTTGAACTTTCGGCAGGAGGTCTTGAAACAAAAGCCACCGGTTGGACTGAAGGATGTGTACCTCTTTTCAAGAAAAGAAGGCAGTCGGCGAGTCATGCTTGACCACAATCAGTTGAACGAGAACTTAAAACAACTAATAAGGCACTCCTGGGATTCCTCTGAAGAAAACATGGTCAGCAGTCCAATCATCTTGCACAAGAGAGTGCGGCACAAGTTTCTAAAGGAAGGCGGCAGTGTGAAGAAGGCAAAGTTCTACACGGGAAAAGTTATCTCCCAGGTTTGACTGAACACCATTACTAGAAACAAATTGCTGGCAGTTCAACTAATTGCTTATTTAATATCTTCATCCCACTGGAGATGATTGAGTTCTCCTTGCCAGCTATGTATGTCACTAGGGGACTCTTCAGTGGGTTGAAATATTTTCTTTTTTATCAAATTGTTTTTCAGGTTCAAGTTTATTCCATTTGCATAATTTGCATTGTTCTATAGCTTCCATTTTGTGTTACTATTTTGTTGTTGAAATAAATAAATGAGAGTTGAATTCCACATTCATATTGCCATTGTTTTAAATTTGTTGTTGTTCAGAATTTGTTGTTGTTCAGGAATGTTTGCATTGTTCTGAATGTTGTTGTTTATTTCATTATTTTGTCAATCTAATTAAGCTGTTAGTATTTTCTTGTTGAAACTAAATAAAAGTTGAATCCCTTATTCATGTGTTGCCAATGTTTCATTTTTGTTGTTGAGGAATGTTGCTGATATTATTCTGAATTTTGTTTTGCTTTTTCTATTTTATTTTGTCTTCAATTATTTTATTATTTTGAATTGGCTGTTCATCATATTGAAACTAAATCATGGCTTATAAATTTGAAGTTGCTTGTTTCTTTATAGTGGCATAATTTATTTGTTCAAAATTTGTTTTTCATTTTTAACTGAGTTAATTGGATGCATGTAATTTCTTCTCTTGAAACAAGATCAGATTATTTTTGCCAAGTTAGAAGTTGCATGTTCCTCTGCATTGGCATGATTTTTGTATTTTTGTATATTGTAAGCATGATTTAAAAGTGGATGATTTTAAAGTTTTCAGTTTTGCATATTCAATACAATGACATAATCACATTTCGATATTTTTGGTCTGCATTTTGATATTGTTTTTTGCTAGACATGAGCATATCACTACAGTAACACACTGTTCCACTCTCCTCTTCAGGTCCCCGGATTTCCCGACTGGTTCAATATCAAGTACGATGAAGACGCTTCCATCTATACATACCAGCTTCTGAGGGACTATGAGGCAGGAGACTTGGAGATTCTAGTTTGAAGTCATACAAGGTAAAAAATAAAGAATATCAGTACTTAGCATTCAGAGTGATCATGTAACATAATGTCAGTCATCAAAAGTAAACCTTTTCACACTTCACTTGTAATCAATCGTTTGTCTCCATCTGAAAACTGGCAGAACGAAATTTTGTACCTTCTATGTTTCAAAGTGGAATATCTCCACTAATATTGAAGATAATGAGTTGATTTAAGCACCATTCTATTCCTCACATTACAAGCTTTCCAACGATACCAAGTTTGTTGGGGTTCCTTCAAAAATTCAGTTGATTGTTGCTAGTATATATATTGTTGTAAATCTGCCGTTCTCCATCTGAAAACTGGCAGAACGAAATGTTGTACCTTCTATGTTTCAAAGTGGAATATCTCCACTAATATTGAAGATAATGAGTTGATTTAAGCACCATTCTATTCCTCACATTACAAGCTTTCCAACGATACCAAGTTTGTTGGGGTTCCTTCAAAAATTCAGTTGATTGTTGCTCGTATATATATTGTTGTAAATCTGCCGTTCTCCATCTGAAAACTGGCAGAACAAAATTTTGTACCTTCTATGTTTCAAAGTGGAATATCTCCACTAATATTGAAGATAATGAGTTGATTTAAGCACCATTCTATTCCTCACATTACAAGCTTTCCAACGATACCAAGTTTGTTGGGGTTCCTTCAAAAATTCAGTTGATTGTTGCTAGTATATATATTGTTGTAAATCTGCCGTTCTCCATCTGAAAACTGGCAGAACGAAATGTTGTACCTTCTATGTTTCAAAGTGGAATATCTCCACTAATATTGAAGATAATGAGTTGATTTAAGCACCATTCTATTTCTCACATTACAAGCTTTCCAACGATACCAAGTTTGTTGGGGTGCCTTCAAAAATTCCAAAAGTCACCGAACTCCCTACTTCTATCTGTGTTCAATTGTATCGCGACTTCTGAACGATCGATTACCGTACGACCACTAAAAGCGCGAGTCAGATCTGCCGTCTATTCGGCGGGCGCGGTACTTGAATGGAGACCGTTCGCGCGATCATCGATCGTTCAGAAGTCGCGATACAACACAGATAGAAGTCGAGGAGGTGCATAAATCACTCATTTTGATGCGGAATGTAGCGAAAAATCATCATTCTGATCCACCCCATAGTTGCATCGCATATGTATCATCTAATCAGTGGTAAGTACCGTATCTTATGTATAATTTTAAGCACACTTATTGTGCACATTAGATCATAAATTCGGGGGCACTATCAGCCCGACCTTGAACGCTAGCGCTCCGCGCTAGCATTCACTTGAGTTACCTCATACCTTGTTGTATTCGTATTAACAATAAAATCATGGGACAGGTTTCAGTTTTTCAAATTTCCCTTTCGTTACAAAGATATGTACGATTGAAGTATTCAGATAAGAAAAACTCCGGGCGAGTTTTTCTTCTGTGTACAAAGTGAGTGCAGTGAGTTATTGAATATCACTTTGCATTTTCGCTCATTTATTACTTCTTGGCCATGCAAATGCAATGTCCATTTGACTTGAAATATTCACACAATACCCTGTGGACATATGACTCTGAGATAACAATAATATACATTGCATCAACCATTCATCACTTTTTGCACATGTCAACAAAGTTACTAGATCCCTTTAAAGAAGAAACAAAATTTAATTTTGAAAGTGCATAAGTTCACTCACTCACACACACACACACACACACCACAGACACAGTCCACACACAAATTAATCACACGCGAGCGGCCGCGGCGTTTACCGTACGGTACTGCAAAATAAGGAAGTTCTTGCATGCAGCGCACACATTGCACACAACGACAAGCAATACAAAAATTATCCAGGTTGACAAAATTAAATGCATAATTCTACTTTAAAAAATAACTTAAAAACCAATCTACAAACACCAAATAATGACAAATTATCACATTACCAAGTAAACTACTTTGTTGCGTATTCTTTAATCAGGAGAGCCGTCAAAACAAAATTATTCCACGATGACCGATCACTCTCGTATCTCTCTTCGACGCGATAAAGGGGAATTTGTCTAACAAAATGGCGATGACTGGTTAGAATTAGTCTCTATGTACAGTCGTTTATACTTTATTTATTCCACACTGCACTGTACATAATTCCTAGACATAATTATAATAATAGTAGAGCTGAGTCAGAACGTTTACTAAAACGTTATATTTGTGCACCCTATATAATTATAGTAAATTAGTATAAATGGTCGGGAAACGGCAAAAAGGGGTTCTAGGACTACTGCCCCCTGGTCCTGGACAATTACCCCCAGACAATAACCCCTAGGAAAAATTACCCCCCCCCCAGGACATTTACCCCCAGGACAATTACCTCCAAGACATAGGCGTACCCAGGGGGGGGGGGGGGGGGGGGTAGGGGGTTCAAACCCCCCCCCCCCCTTTGACCAAAAAATGACTGTTTTTTTTTGGGGGGGGGGGGTTTGAACCCCGCCTTTACAACTTGTAGCTGGTCTCGAGACAAAATTTTAGCGGTGTCGACCGTCATTACCAATGGTCTCGGCCTCGAAAATTGCGAAGAATCCATGGTCTCTGCCTCGAAATGTTGAACAATGTCAATGGTTTTTAATAAAACATTAAATGCACAATTTTGTATGAAAAACCAGTGATTTTTTTAAATAGCGCCCTCTTGAGTTGTAACGGCTCTTTTTAAATGATAACAGGGGTTTTACTTAGTCGTTTGTAATTGTGTATACTTTTCGAGCATGGTGAAATTATAAATATTACTTTGTACCGTAATGGTGCAGGTTTTGGTTACTAAACTTAAGTTTGACCAATACTCAAGTATCCCTTTAGGCTTTAACCTAATGATATCAAAGTCGACGGATGTTGTGTG
>JBAMJV010008600.1:0-79621 GCA_037951105.1 Echinarachnius parma
GGGAGCCTCAAAAGTTACCCATTTCAAAACGCTCTGATTTGGTGTCGGTATCTGTATACCATTGTGTAGAGGATGTAATGCGACTTGAATGAGTTGGCCATGAATGAGAGGAATTCAATTGAAAACGCATGAATAGTGCCTTGAAATCAGAGCGTTTCAAAATGGGTCACTTTTGAGGCTCCCTCCCATTCATCTCCCTGAAGCCGCCCTTTACAAAAATCATTATAAATTTCACATTTTCATACAGAAGAGTTGTTGGGCTTTCCGTTGATATCATATTTGATCATGAATATTTTATTTGAAATGCTAAAAAATCCTCCCAAAAGCTCGAAAAAAATGCAACGCTCTGATTTTTTGTCAACTCCATATCTTTTTGTCTGATTTCACACTCGACCCATCTCCATATTCCGGTTCGCCGCACACACTCCATTTGCATAATCCTTACGATTAATATGCCATCGTAATGAAGAGATAATTTCCATTAAAATGGTTTACAATTCAACAATTTTGATGAATGGAAAGGGTGGCAGTATTCAATAGAATGTTAACCTTTAGAAAACTGATCAACACAGTCATGCACTCGTAAATTGAATGCATTGGGGCCATTTTGCCAGATTTCACTTCCTGCCTCCCCCTATTCTCTGGGCTACTGCAATCGCCCCAATTGCATAATCACTACACATAATGCACCGTTTGAAAGGTATATAATGAGGCTTTATTGTGACACCGATTTCGAGTATTCTTATTAAAAAATACGAGAGATATGATCGATCAAACTTGAGTTTCCGAACTTTTTTTGAGGGGTTTAGTTAGAATAATTAGAGTATTATCACCCTTTTTATCATCATATTATTCTATTAAGCACTGTCAATTTCAACCCCAAATAGGATTCATTATACATGTTATAACGATCAGGTCCATGTAAAAAACAAACCATTTTGTAAGATTTATTGCAATTTTCAACTTTGTTTGTATAATGACCCTGTTCTAAAGCTATTTACGAAGAATATAAACTCTTTTTTGATGAGATCAGATCATTCTGCCAACATTCTTGTATCTAGCGAACGTCCGTGAACGATATGGGAACGTCCGTGAAGAAAACTGAATACCCTCTTTAGTCATGTAATTATGCTATATATGATCTAGACAGCTGCAATATATCATTTTAACATGCACATTAAAGTTTATGATATGGGAATATGAGCGTATATAGATGCGTTCCTAACAAATGCGGCTTAAGTAAAGCAAAGGTTCAGAAAAACACAATATTTTTTGAAAAATATAACAATTCAGTGAAAGTTTGGACGTTTGTATTTTTCATTTGGTAAATAAAACATAATCCACGTTTGGCATACAGAGAGAAGCAAGTCTTAGTAAATTGTCCAAATGTAAGCTGTATATAACAGAAAATAAATTAGATATGTAGGTACTAAATCTAAATCTACATATATCATTCAAGGACGTTCGCCTTATTGAGATGGGTTACTTCAAAAGTGAATAAAAACGGAACCACATGGAGTTTTCCAGTATAATGGGGTACGCCTGAAAGCCAGGATTGCATTCTTTTACATTAGATAGACGCCTTTACACTTTTTTAAATTTTGAATTTTACCCTGTTTGGCCCTAAAAGAGCACTTTTCAAAATTCGGACCCATATAGCTGAACACTTGTGCATTCTGAAAAAGTAGCCCTTTTCTGTGTTTTTGTTATAATGAGTGCTGAAAACCTCCCCTTTTAGGGAAAACATCGGCGACGTCGTTTAGCTGAAAATTATATCGTTGCGAGGCTTTTTTTAGACGCGGATGCATAGCCAGTAATGTTGAGAGTGAAGACCCCCCCCCCCCCCCCCCCCCCCCCCCCCTCCCGGGACTGTGCTACGATTTGTTTTTTCCTTAACAAAGGATGAGAACTGGTTAAAATTAAAGAGGGACAGCCGATGCAAAATACAAATTACAAATTAGCTTTCACATATATACATGAAATGAGTTAGCATTTGGCTTAGTGCTGCATGTGAGTGTTAAAGAAAGACTAACCCTTCCTATTAACACCATGCATACGGGAGGCAGTTTGCTAAGTACAAAGGGTTTGGTGATTTCATCAACTCAACAATAATGTGTGAAAACAATGGAGTTATCCGTAAATCAATGAAAAGATAACTTATTATATGTGTGGGTTTATATGATATTTAATTGTTGAGTGCACCCTGTCATTGGCAAAATCTTAATTGCTTTCCACGAGCCTGGGGCTTGTTTATTACTTATTTTCATGACCCATACAAATGACTTATTTATTATTCATGTTGGCACTTATGTTCAAAATTATATTAACATTTGGCATGCTTCATGCATGATTGATAACTCTAAAAAGCTCGAATATTGTGTGAGTAACAATACACTCAAATGCCATTGAGCAGTAAAATCGCAAAGTGTAGATGTAAATTGTGTATAACATGGATTCTTTTTACAATTCAGTTAGAATATTTCAGGATAAGCCCTGATATAGTTTACAACATCATTCTCACCTGTAAATTATATCGTTCAAATTCATTTCCACATTTTATAAGATGAAATGGAATGTCAACAATGATACTATGCACCATGAACATGTATCATAGACAAATAATGACATATTTTCAAAATATAGGAGATAAAATAAGGTCATAGACCAATCTTAGTTTCTGTCCTCATGGTAATTTGCATAAATATGAACTAACCTTATCACTTAAACGACTACAAAATATAAAATACTTACTAAGTAATACGTCTCTCACTACATGCACTAGGTGTAACAGAAGCGTCTTATAAAGTTAATATTCATAATTTGTTTCCTAAGTTGTTCGATGAGGGGCAATGTCATAATCAGATTGCCGTGCACTGTGTGTTCAGTGAGACTTGAATTTCAACATATTAGAAACAATTTGTTGACACACAGTTGTCCAAAAAATACAAAGTTTGTAAAATGGGGCAAGGTAATTTACTGCAAAATGTTAACGGGAATATTGGGAGGCAATAACCCTTGCTCATAGCTATTTGCTAATATAAGGGTAAGACTCAGTCATGGGTCTGCAAAGACAGACTAGTTCAATTGGCATAGGAACATAACCACCACGCAAGTTCCTATAATATATATCCTAGTCTATTTTGCAGACGCATGAACACATGATTGATGTATGAGGGTGGGTTTCAAATTGCGATACACATTTTCAAGAATCATATTTTTCTTTCCTATTTAAAGGGGCCCTGCAACCCAAATGCATGTTGACCTCTGTTCATCTATATTAGTGTACACATTCAATATTTGTAAACGGTTTGACCCAAGTATGTTTTGTATATTTTTAAAGATTTTATCATTTATTTGTGTTCATGCTGCTAAGCCCCACCTCCTAAAAAAACCTCCAGGGCAAATTCTATTGTTGACCTGCAGTGACATCATTTGTCAATCACTGGTCAGCTACCATGAGATTAACAAAAGATGAAAGTACAAAAAGAACATCCACACAAAAGCATGCCTCGCATACCTCCATGCAATAGCTTAGACAGTGCTTTTCTTCTGACATAGCAACAGCTATTGTAATTGAAGTTGTGTGAGTTGGTATTCTATTCAACCGTGTGATGCTATTGTGATTAGGCTAATCTCTATGATGTCACTGCAGGTCAACAATATAATTTGCTCTGGAGGGTTTGTTAGGAGGTGGGGCTTAGCAACATGAAGACAAATAAATGATAAAATGTTTTAAAATATACAAAACATATATGGGTCAAACCGTTTACAAATATTGAATGTGTACACTAATACAGATGAACAGAGGTCAACATGCATTTGGGTTGCAGGGCCCCTTTAATTGCATAAATACTGAAAACTGCTTTATTTCATATTGTTAGAAAATGATTGTGTCTTGTTGGTCCCCTTGACAATTACAACTTGAAGTAGAACATATTTAAATATTAAATATTCCCTCCAGGATCAATCAGTCTAATTCAAATGAAAAACATGTGGTACCGGTAGAGTAAGTTTACACATAACATTGATACTATAAATTAAAATTAATATTTTGTATGATTTTTAAGCACTCCAAATTCATACTGTGACAACACTAAACAAATATAAATAGTACACATCTTAATTATCATGTATTAACGATCACATCCCAAACAGACATTACTAACTAAATAACACCCAGATAACCAATGGTTGTAAGGATGAAATAACGTTAAAGTGATAGATGAGTTTTCGTAAAGAGAGTACAGTTTTGGTCAAACTGATTTTTAGTATCCAAAACCTGCATCATTACATTACAAACTAATAGTTTTAACTTCACCATGCTCGAAACGACTACAAAATGACTAAGTGAAGAGCCTGTTATCATTCAAAACGAGCCATAAAACTCATGAGGGCATTCTCTAAAAACTCATTGATGTCAAGTGTCAGCCATTTTAAATATAACATTGTGCATGTGATGTTTTGATGAAATAGTGATTAAAGGGATAGTTGAGTTCTGGTAAAGAGAGTACACTTTTAGTTAAACTGAATTTTAGTAACCAAAACCTGTACCATTACATTATAAACTCATAGTTATAACTCCGCCATGATCGAAAGGAATACAAAATTACAAATGACTACGAAGTAAAAAGCCTGATATCATTCAAAAAGAGCCGTTAAAACTCAAAAGGGCCCTCTCTAAACACTAATCGGTTTCAACCATTTCAAATGAAATAGTGTGAATGTGATGTTTCGTTGAAATAGTGTTTAGATAGAGAGATAATCAACTATTTAAAAACCTCTTTTGAAAATTTTTTAAAAGAGGAAGAATTTTTTAAATTTTGTTCACGGCTGGTTCAAAATTATCGAATACTTGTCGGGCCCAACAATTATTACAAATGGTTATAGTTATGGATAATTCAGCCATTTCTGAACCGATTTTGATTTTAAAAAAGAAGTTTATTCTGTAATTAAAATTGTATGCCTTTTCGAATTCGACACTCAGTTGTTCATTATCTCACAAAACATTATTTTGTGTAGCGCCCTATATACCATAACTCAACTATCCCTCTAAATATAATCAACAACTATTTAAGAACCTCTTTTGTACATTTGTGAAAACAGGCGGGTTATTATGACGGTATTGTTAGGACAAAGTATGACATACAATTACGGATAGTTTACTTACCGTTAACTCCAACACACTCGGAGTCCTTGTATACACTTCCAAATTCATATTACACAACGTACTCGAATGTTGGATTGTATACATGTTATATCATTACATATTCATATTAAACTAAGTACTAGAATATTCGATATTATAACGTATTATTATATAATACTAGCCAACAGAAATTGGGTTGAATGTTGAGGTTGGTAGCCAACCATAAAATTTACTTTGCTGAGTTTGGTGTAAGTGGAATAAAAATGTATTGGAATAAAGATAAGTAGGATAGAACAACTGCTAGGCTACTTACCACTATAACTCGAGAAAAGTTATTGCTAATCCTTCCTAATGTTTCAACGTCGACTCTCCCCTGGTTATATCAAATAAGCACGAGTGTCCCAATCAACCAATGTTAACAAATGAAAAGCGATATAAAAGAAAGTTTAGGACGAATTATTTCCTTCTTCGTCATTTATGCTGCTTATTTCCGTTTTAGTCACATTCACTTGTCAGCTGCGTCACCAAAAAAAGCAAAGGGAACCGTAGCTCGACACTGCCATTAGGTATGTGTGTATAAATCATCGGTGTAATTATTCAAAATCTGAAAATACACATAATGTTTACGTACGCCGGAACCAACCACCGTAACCAACAGGCGTTAGTAAATTATCATTGAAACGGGGTCCCTCACAGAGGTGCATTGTTCGGTACCAATTGTACACCGAGTTACTTCGGCACATCTGCAAAAAGGAGAGGCGTAGTTTGCATTTAATGCAAGCTATTGACATCATTACACCTGTTTTATTCAAACAATGTGTTGGTGGTCTACAACACGATGCCTAACAAATTCCATTTCGCGAACTCCAAACTTGAACCCCATCCCTAAACCCATCCATTAATACCTTACACCATAGCCCATCAAGCTAATCCTTATCCATAATCGTAATCGTAAGGCTCTGATCTTTGATGAAGATTGACAAGCACAAGTAAAATATTGATGCTTGTTCACTTTTTTTATGCCCATTTGATCAACACATTATTTGGTCTACGACCTGGAGCCTGAAACTTCAACTAATCCAACGCCAAACTTGACCCCCAAACCCTAACCATTCTGAACCATTCCCAACCATACCTTTATTATAACTCTACTCCTTATCCTCATTCATAATCGTAATCTCTGAACACGGACCTGTTAGATAGACACAATATATGGAGACCGAGCTGAAAGTTACCCGTGTGAAATTGCAGCCATAGATGAAGCCTGCCCAACAATAATAAGTGGATACCTGACAATGTACTGGTGGTGAGTTGGCAGCTAGAACCTTCTAATTGTACGGTACACATCCACACACACTCATATACCAATGCACAGCTCCTCGATTTAGAAGATACATGTGACAGTTTACATTTAAATTTAACCCTATTTCAATTAAAGACAGATCATGTATAGCATATTCAGCAGAAAATGCAATGACATATCACTCGTAATTTTACACCTTTGAGCCATCTACTTTGTCAATCATATTTTTTATTTTTGTAACAAACATCATAATTATGGAATCAATACCCCTCTTATTGGCCTATCACGTGATCGTCATACACTTGTATTTCTGTTATTTTGTGCCAAGCTCCTACCACTGGTGAAGGTCTGCAACTTTGCAAACTCAACATGCATCCAACATGACATCCGTGTGAGAGGGGACCTTATTTAATGGGATAGTAGTATCCGTTAACCGCGCGCCGCTCTGCCTGAATGGACGAGTGAAAAACAGGCGGGTTCCAAAACGAAACCAAAGTCCATTTTAACTACTGGATGCTTTACAAAACGAAGCATTTCAATAGTACTGCTTATTGCAAACATCGTCAAGTTAACAGGACAATGATAAAAACCCTAACAATCTATAATTAGCTTATTGCGTATACGTTTGGAATGTAGCCAACTATTCGCATAACAATGACAGTGTGTAGGCGTTTGGGTGTGTAGGAGTTGCAACCCCCGAGAGATTTTAAAACTTACAATTAGAGGAAAATAACACAATTTTGTTCTGCAAACTAACACATTGTGGGATCAATTGATTAATCGTCGTGCTAAATTAGTTAGGAAGAAATTTTCCGAACCTCTATCCATATCCTCAGTGGTGTAGCGTGGTCACGCACAATTATTTTGTCGGGGGGGGGGGGGGGGGCACAGTTGTTTTGTTTTCAAATTTTTGGGGACCCCCGATGCCCCCCTCCATCCCCACCCCGTCGCTACGCCACAGACTGCATATATCCTTTTTATCACCAATACACGGGCCAGTACTCCCATCGAAATGATAATGCCTTAATCTTTATCGTAGATGTTCTCTATTCTAGACGACAAATACATACACACACTCAGATCACACCTACACATACATTATTTTGGTGATTTGGTTTGGTGATTGCATCAACTCAACGATACTGTGTAATTGATTTCATGACAAATGTGAAAGTTATCTCATTATAATGTAATAAATAATCAAATATTTGATAATTTTTACATTCATACAGTAATTTGTTATAAAAGCTGACGCAAATTGTCTCAACATTCATACAGTAATTCGTTATAAAAAGCTGACGCAAATTGTCTCAACAACGGACAGTATGAATTGATTCTATAATCTATAATTTAGTCCATTTTGAAATAATTTGTTGTTCATTTTTCATACAATTCAGTTATATTTCAGGATAATTAAGCCCTGATATAGTTTTCAACATCATTCTGACCTGTAAATTGTATCGTTCAAATTCATTTGATTTACAGTTCCACATTTGATAAGATGAAATGGAATGTCAACAATGATAATATGTACATTGAACATATATCTTAAACAAATAATGATATATTTTTTAAATATCTAAGTTTTTTTCTCCCAAAATAATTATTTCAATAAACATTACCATGGTCATTTGCATAATTAAGAACTAACCTTGACACTTTAACGACTGCAAAATATAAAATACTTAATTAGCATTACGTCTCTCACTACATGCACTAGGTGTAACAGAAAAGTCTTAAAGGTGCACCTGTAAAGTGTCAGATACTGCCCAAAATTTGAGACTTCAATCCTGTACCAAAATCATTGTAAGATATGTCCGAATGATGTGTGAAAGTTTTATTTCAAAAGGAACACAGCTTTCCTGGTTAAAAAAAACGACAATTTGCGTCAGCTTTTATAACGAATTACTGTATGACCTTTATGAGGCTTATGATCGTTCATGAACGCTTATGAACGCTCTTGAGCTGAATGATAGATATCGTCATACTAAAGTGGCATTTGAAAAAAGCTAGCCCTATTTTATTCTTCTCTTTCCATAAGCCACACAACACGGTAGAAGAGAAACGTGGAAGCTCAAATTAATTTTTGTGGAGTTAGACACTTTATAGGTGCACCTTTAAGTTTACATTCATAATTTGTTTCCTAAATTGTTCGATGAGGGGCAATGTCATAATCAGATTGCCATGCACTGTGTGTTCATTGAGACATTAATTTCAACACAGTATAAACAATTTGTGGACTCACAGTTGTCCAAAGAATATAAAGTATGTTAAATGAGGCATGATCATTTACTGCAAACTTTTAACGAGAATATTGTAAGGCAATAATCTTTTTGCATGGCTATTTGCCAAGGGTAAGACTCATCAATGGGTCTGCAAACACGGACTAGTTCAATTGGCATATGAACATAACCACGTCGCAAATTCCTATAATAGTCTTTATCTGCAGACCCATGACCAAATGATTTAGTATGAGGTATGAGGGTGGGTTTTCAAATTGCGATACACCTTTTCAAGAATCATATTTTTCTGTCCTATTTAATTGCATGAATACTGAAAACTGCTTTATTTCATATTGTTAGAAAATGGTTGTGTATTGTTGGTCCCCTTGACAATTTAAACTTGAAGTAGAACATATTTAAATATTAAATATTCCCTCCAGGAACAATCAGTCGAATTAAAATGAAAGACATGTGGTACCGGTAGTGTAAGTTTACACATTACATTGATGCTATACATTAAAAGTTATATTTTGTATGATTTTTAGCACTCCAAATTCATACTGTGACAACACTAAACAAATATAAATAGTATACATCTTAATTATCATGTGTTTACGATCACATCCCAAACAAATATTACTAACTAAATAACAATCCAGATAACCAATAGTTGTAAGGATGAACAAACGTTAAAGGGATAGATGAGTTTTCGTAAAGAGAGTACAGTTTTGGTCAAACTGATTGTTAGTATCCAAAACCTGCACCATTACATTACAAACTAATAGTTTTAACTTCACCATGCTCGAAACGACTACAAAATGACTAAGTGAAGAGCCTGTTATCATTCAAAACGAGCCATAAAAACTCATGAGGGCATTCTCTAAAAACTCATTGATGTCAAGTGTCAGCCATTTTAAATATAACATTGTGCATGTGATGTTTTGATGAAATAGTGATTAAAGGGATAGTTGAGTTCTGGTAAAGAGAGTACAGTTTTAGTTAAACTGAATTTTAGTAACCAAAACCTGCACCTTTACATTATAAACTCATAGTTATAACTCCACCATGATCGAAAGGAATACAAAATTACAAATGACTACCAAGTAAAAAGCCTGATATCATTCAAAAAGAGCCGTTAAAACTCAAAAGGGCCCTCTCTAAACACTAATCGGTTTCAACCATTTCAAATGAAATAGTGTGAATGTGATGTTTCGTTGAAATAGTGTTTAGATAGAGAGATAATCAACATTAACAGAAATTGGGTTGAATGTTGAGGTTGGTAGCCAACCAGAACATTTACTTTGCTAAGTTTGGTGTAAGTGGAATGAAAATGTATTGGAATAAAGATAAGTACGATAGAACAACTGCTAGGCTACTTACCACTATAACTCGAGAAAAATTATTCCTAATCATTCCTAATGTTTCAACGTCGACTCTCCCCTTGTTATATCAAATAAGCACGAGTGTCCCAATCAACCAATATTAACAAATGAAAAGCGATATAAAAGAAACTTCAGGACAAATTATTTCCTTCTTATTTATGCTGCTTATTTCCGTTTAAGTCTATTTCACTTGTCAGCTGCGCCGCCAAACAAAGCAAAGGGAACCATACCACGACACTGCCATTGGGTATGTGTGTATTATCATCGGTGTAATTATTCAAAATCTGAAAATACACAATTGTTTACGTACGCCGGAACCAACCACCGTAACCAACAGGCGCTAGTAAATTATCATTGAAACGGGGTCCCTCCCAGAGGTGCATTGTTCGGTACCAATTGTACACCGAGTTACTTCGGCACATCTGCAAAAAGGAGAGGCGTAGTTTGCGTAATACAAGCTATTGACATCATTACACAGGTCTGTTTTATTCAAACAATATGTTTGCTTATATTACTATGGTCTACAACACGATGCCTAACAAATTCCATTTCGCCAGCTCCAAACTTGAACCCCAACCCTAAACCCATCTATTAATACCTTACACCATAGCCCTCAAACTAATCCTTATCCATAATCGTAAACGTATAAGGCTCTGATCTTTGATGAAGATTGACAAACAAAAGTAAGATATTGATGCTTGTTAACTTTGTTTATGCCCATTTGATCAACATTTATTTTGGTCTACGACATGGAGCCTGAAACTTCAACTTATCCAACGCCAAACTTGACCCCCAAACCCTAACCATTCTGAACCATTCCCAACCATACCTTTATTATAACTCTACTCCTTATCCTCATTCATAAACGTAAGTCTCTGAACACGGACCTGTTAGATAGACACAATATATGGAGACCGAGCTGAAAGTTACCCGTGTGAAATTGCAGCCATAGATGAAGACTGCCCAACAAAAATAAGTGGATACCTGGCAATGTACAGGTGGTGAGTTGGCAGCTAGAACCTTATAACTGTACGGTACACACCCGCACACACTCATAGACCAATGCACAGCTCCTCGATTTAGAAGATACATGTGACAGTTAACATTTAAATTGAACCCTATTTCAATTAAAGACACATCATATATAGCATATTCAGCAGAAAATGCAATGACATATCACTCGTAATTTTACACCTTTCAGCTATCTACTTTTTCAATTATATTTCTTGTTTTTGTTAACAAACATCATAATTATGGAATCAACAGCTCTCTTATTGGCCTATCACGTGATCGTCATACACTTGTATTTCGTTTGAACATCTTTATTTGGTGCCAACCTCGTACCCCTGGTGAAGATCTGCAACTTTGCAAACTCAACATGCACCCAACATGACATCCGTGTGAGAGGGTACCTTATTTACTGGGATAGTAGTATCCTCCGCGCGCCGCTCTGCCTGAATGGACAAGTGAAAAACAGGCGGGTTCCAAAACGAGACCGAAGTCCATTTTAACTACTGGATGCTTTAAAAATGAAGCATTTGAATAGTACTACTTATTGCAAACATCGTCAAGTTAACATGACAATGATAAAAACCCTAACAATCTATAATTAGCTTATTGCGCATACGTTTGGAATGTAGCCAACTATTCGCATAACAATGACAATGTGTAGGCGTTTGGGTGTGTAGGAGTTGCAACCCCCGAGAGATTTTAAAACTTACAATTAGGGGAAAATAACACAATTTTGTTCTGCAAACTAACACATTGTGGGATCAATTGTATAATCGTCGTGCTAAATTAGTTAGGAAGAAATTTTCCGAACCTCTATCCATATCCACAGTGGTGTAGCGTGGTCACGCACAATTATTTTGTCGGGGGGGGGGGGGGCACAGTTGTTTCGTTTTCAAATTTTGGGGGACCGCCGATGCCCCCCTCCATCCCCACCCCGTCGCTACGCCACAGACTGCATATATCCTTTTTATCACGGGCCAGTACTCCAATTGAAATGATTATGACTTTATCGTAGATGTTGTCTATTCTAGACGACAAATACATACACACACTCAGAACACACCTACACATACATTATTTTATCCCTATGAAAGTTTGTATCAGTGTAGACTTTTCAAAATTATAATTAATACATTGAAACTAATGTAAACAATTGCCAACTTGGTGAGTGTGTTTTCACGCAGCACGCAGATGTGAGTTCCATCCGTATCAAGGGAAATACTAACTTTTTTGTATCATTTCATACAAACTCAGGCGAACATACGCGCTGGAACGATGTTGTATAATAATTACAATGGAACTATACTTTTTTTTTTATAAATACCACAACATAGGGACACCCTAAAACATGCTCAAGCTAATGTTTAAAAAACAGGCAGTAAATAAGGGTGCTATTACGATTGCCGAATATTCCCAGGATTAGTTCAATTCAATCCCACAACAAAATTGGTCACGAAAAGTATTTTACAAATATTAAAGGTTTAATGAAATCCCTGCTTTGATTCAGGTTTACAGCTTTAAATATGTGCCTTTAGTGATATACCACACTCTTCTTTTCAAAGAAATCCTTAAGTTGGGCATAAAAGGTAAATTTCGTGCAACTTGTTTGCCTTTTTTCGCATCGGCGTTCCATGCTCCTAAACAAAATATTTATAGCGGAGCGGGAATGTGCGCACGTGTCACCCGGGTCATGACATCACAAGAAGACCACAACACGGAGGAACGTGCATGGTTTACATGCATTACCTATGACTTGCTAATAAAACAAACTCGTTTTTGCTTGTAAATTGAGGCTTAACTGAAAATGCCTAGGAATTGCTAAGAAATGAATTGTAGCAGGATGCAGCTACACATCTGAGTGTATATCGTCCATGATATAAACTTAAACAAATGTTTGCAAATATTGAAACAAATCGAAATAATATCTCTCTGTCAAAGTGAGTATTGCACTCAGCCCGTCACAAAGATGACGTCATTTTTTTCGCCCAGACTCAATTTTTTTACGGGGGTTCCGAAAGTAAATTTACAAGTTGATTTGTTTTTATTTTACCGGGTTTTCCCACGAGGAAAATATGTTTTTATTAGTAATCTTCATGAAAATCTACCTTAGATACAGTAAAACACAATTTTTAGGCAGTTTTCTTGTCAGCCTACCTTTAACAACCGATGGCGTGATTCAGATTTGCACAAATTCCACTTTGAGCATGTTGATAAATAGGTTTATTATCAATCCAAACACCAGAGAAAATATTTACATACAAAGGGCAATGGTTAAATACAGCACTTACCAATCAATGCAATGATATTACTACTTTCCGGGTTGCCCTCCATAATCAAGATCTGGGCAAATCTGTTTTGAGGGCCAAACATTTGTGGACATGATGTTATTTAGATGATATGATATTGCTTCTGCTACTTGTTAAAAATTCATTGGGTCAAACCCCAGAACGGTTTATATAATTATTTACTACTCATTCGGGGAAAAGCCTGTTAGTATTTGTTCAGCATACAATCCTTCGAATGATTTTAATACACAACTTGTTTACTATATCTCTGATTAAGTTCATTTCTGCCACATAGTATATCTGTACAGAAGTTAATTATGTTGATTCATAACGAACACACATGTTTGTTTATTATTTATGCCAGATTGTTCATCGGCAGTAAGTTGTAAATACGCATAGTACAACTACAACATTTTTCAAACATACGATCTGAAAGTTAATTATGTGCACAAAATGTTTATACTGTAAAACATGAAGATTTTACATGGATGTCGACCAGCATGATAATTAAACAGTACACGTCAAGTTGAATTGTACACACGTGCAATTGAAGTACATCGTACATACAGGTAGTATACACATAAGACTTACACAATATGTTGTGTTAAAATATACAATAACTGTTTTATAATATGTTAATGTACATACTACGTTGGGATAATTTTGATAAGAAATCTTGATAATTTACATTTATGACGATGCCATGGCATTGGATCTGCATATAAATAAAAAAATTACATTCGTAACTAAGCATGTTGTATACTCACATTAGTAATGGTTTTCTTCTGATAGAAACATTTTAATTTGCTGTTAATCAAAACTATATGTTCATGTATGATCACAATTCCCTGACTGATACATCACATTGCTTCAATTATAATATAGCTTGTCATTATTGTTTGTCTGCTTTAAACCATCGGGACTAGACATATAAACTAAGTATAGGTTGTACATTGGCAAAAAGGTTCACGTTTGTTTGATATATTAAATCTACATCATTTCACAATGCACGTAATATGATAATGGGAAACATTGAGTCGTTGATGCAAACACAAAGTACTGTTTTCGTCGGTCAAGGTTATCAAGTTGACATAAATGTAATATCTGTTCTTTGCAGAAAATTATGGTTTATACGACTTTGAACAATGTGGTCTTAATAAATCGATATGAGTGTACACTATCTCAGCTCATCGAACAACATGCCCGAATGGGCATTGATACATTAGTTTCCTTGAACAATATACAGTCACGTAAGTTACGATAAATTGCTTTTCTTTATGGGTAGATTTTTTGAATATGTATATAACCAGACACTTCACACATCGATTGCAATTATAATTCGTGGTTACGTTTTCAATATAACATGAGAGGAAGAAGGAGATCACCGCAATATATCATTAATCAACAAATGTATAAATATTTCAGGAAGTGAATACATTCCTTGATTAACGTCAAGGTAATATCATCTTATTAACATAAATGCAATGTTTTAATAGCTCTCTTCATTCATTCAGATATTACTTGAGCTGATAAAACGAACGACATTGAGTGATGTAGAAACATGATCGCTAATATCAATAATGGCAGATACAACCAGTTCATGAAATACATCATACCATAAACATGAAATACATATTTCAGTAATAATCATACCGTTTTATATTGATGTAATGCTACATAAATCACAAATATCTCTAAATGTCATAATATACTAGTACTTCTTTACATAACTCAATTTATAACTCAATTTGTATAAACTGCATAAAACATGAGCATTAAAGCATGTTGTGAATACCATATCTTTGTTAACCATTTTACCTATAGTTTTGGAAATACATGTATATGAGCGAATTACGATAGCAATAACAAATTAATTAATCACGTAATACTAAATGTATATAGCACCTTTCGGAGAATAAGATTAAAAGCAAACGGAATTCAATTGTTTGCGATATATACATCATTTAGTTCAAGGTACAGGAATATTGCACGCTTCAGCACCAGTAACTGTTCTTGACATGTTCACAACAGCTGCGAAGAAAACGTTTTTACCGTATCGAGCAATTACTTTTTCGCAGTCAACATTTGTCTTTAACTGTCAATCAATTGTTCTATACATGTACACATTAAACATATTGTAAATGTCATCAGGAAACTTGAGATGCCAACTAAAGTTAACTTAGTAGGTAATACATGCTTTCCCATAATATAAGCATAGTTCAGGACTATGCAAACTGTAAAGTGTAGTGCTCACTGGCGCACCCTGGATTCTTTGAAGGGGGGGGGGGGGCGTGTATTTCGTCGCACAAAAGATTTCAAGTGGGTGGGGGTGGCGGTGAAGTATTTTCGAGGGGGAGGGGGTTGTCGGTGTTGGGTTAGGGTTAGGGTTAGAGTAAGGGTTAGGTTATATCTGATGAGGGGGGGGGGGGGGTGTCAGTGAATATTTTTCGTGGTGGGGGGGGGGGGTGGGGGGTGTCCGTCAACAAAATGCAAGGGGAGAGGGGGTGTCGGTGAAGATTTTTCGAAAAACAAATTTTCGAGGCCGAGACCAAGAACCGTCAAAAAATTGTGAGGCCGACACCAAGACTACTTGGTTTTCGGGGGGCCGAGACCATTGGTCATGATGGTCGAGACTACTAAAAAGTTGCCTCGAGACCACTTAAATTTGGTAAAGGGGGGGGGGGGGGGGGGGTAGGGGTGAAAACCAAACACAGCCCTTTATATCAAAGATGTGGTTCAACCCCCCCCCCCCCCCCCTGGGAACGCTTATGGTATTGCTTATTGAGCAATGTCATCCGAAATAGACTCAGGTTAAAAGACTCAGGTTGCATGGAAAAGGTTCATCATGTCCGTGCGAGTGTGCCCGGGCTTATCTCACCGCTTTGCAGGGCTGACGTGGGCATGGTAGGGACATTCTGGTAAATGGATAATATACGACTTGACTGTTGTCTCGTTGACATCAGGACGGTATTGAGAGGGCTAACAGAAGATGATCTCGATTCCGATATTTTGGTTGAGAGGAGAAAGCTTATCATGTCAGCAGGTCAGTGCGAGAGTGCTCGACCTATGCAATGGTAATAGCTGCATCGATCCTCCATTCTAGGACGAGTCTTAGGGCTAGGGTGGGGGTTGGTGGACCCTTCGACTACATGATTGTCTGGTTGACATCAGGCTGGTACTCCAGAAGAGAGCGGAAGATGATGGATACTTCGGATGAAATGAGAACACTTATGATGCCAGTGCAGGTGCGCTCGATCTATGTTACTAGCATCATCGCTTCGCATACCTGAAGTGGGGGCTTTCAGATGAAAGGATGATGGTAAAAGTTTTTTTTACATAATTGTCCGGTTGACAATAAGTCTGAATCTTATTAGGTTAACCACAGGACAGAAGAGATCCTGACACCATGGCCATTGTAGAAAGCTCGTCATGGCAGTGTGAGTGAGCTCGACCTATGTAATAGTAATAGCTGCATCCTCGCTTCCAGGGCGGGCCGCTTCAAGGTGCATGAGGGATGTTGAACGTTTTTTTCTGCATTAAATGTCCGTTCATCGAATCCATGATATACCTGCAATGGAAATATATTCTTATGAAATAGTCGAAATTGGTGTAGCTTGAATTACGAGAAGTAATATGACACAAAGTATAGGGCAGGGTTTTGTTGTGGAATCATGCATATGATGCATTTATAAATGGGTTGGGATGATTTCACAGGCCATATAGTACGGAATTAGATGTTATTGGGGATTATTAGGGTTCGATATTTGGGATCGATTGTAAGGGCTGTGATACACGCCCCCCCCCCCCACCCCCCCCCCCCCCCCCCCCCCCCCACCCCCTCCTTAGCGACGACACTGCTTGGTGGATTATGATGTGGCGATATTGAATCTTATTCCATACAGATTCAGTCACATCGTTTGGTCATGCGTTTTTAAAGTTGATCTGTAACATCATATATGTTTGATTTGTTTTTACACTCACTTCAAGTTCCATGTTTTTTTATACACATGTACAGAAACATACAATACATTTACTGGAACAGTTCGAAACGCACGGCTTTTCAGACGGTAGCACCATTACGTTAAAGGTACACATGAGTATTGGTACTTCCCGAAATGCCCTTTGACACTAAATTAGTTGGTTTGAATTTCAATTGAATGTGTGTTCAAGTACTCACCAATACTTGAATGCACACTGTAACAGCGCCATTTGGTCCATCGAGGCTCCTCAGGTGTGAGCGCAGTTCGCTATAATTGACTTCAACATCGCAAGTCCCGATCCTGTATTCAAAACAGGGAATATACCGACTGATTGGGTATTGGGCATTTAGCATTTGTGTTCGATATGAAGGAAAACAACTTATTTTAAAGACGAAAACATTAATTGAGTTCATTTTCCTGACCTCAGCATTTCCTTGTTATTTGTTTAGTTTGGAAAAGGAATAATGTTTTATGTTTTTCTACCAATAACATCTTAATACTTGTAAATGCGATTGTGCTATCTGCATTATCAGTATTTACATGAATTCGATGGAAGATATTTATACAATAAATATATGTGTACACTCTTACGAACTCCAGTCTGCTCTACTCTAGAAGTCACTTTCCTTTCACTAAGATGATTACAGGAAGAATATCGACTGGTACATATAGATTAACAAGCAGCACCAAGATAGATGAGAACAAATTTGTTTTTCTTCAGAAAAAAGGCGCGTCCTGTTTTTGTTTTTTTTGTGTGTGTGTGTGTGTATGTGTGTGTGTGTGTGTGTGTGTGTGTGTATGTGTGTGTGTGTGTGTGTGTGTGTGTGATATTTGTAAAGGAACCGTCAAAAACAAATTATTTGCTTGCGCGCTAGCTTGTTGTATCTAATTGGTTACAAACAGGGACATTTAAATTCATTTTTCGGAGGCTACTTTTTATGCCCGCCTAAACAAAATGACACTCTTAAAAACGCTCTGCACTAAACTCTATGCAAACTTACAGGGGCTTTTTTTTATTTGAGGGGCAAAAGCTACCATGTATTTTTGTTCACTGATTCACTTACAAACCAATATATTTTTAGATTCAAAATAGTGTTGGCATGTTTTAAACAATTAAATCTCCTAATCGATCTCAATGAAATCAATAAATCTTTGAATACGAAATAAATATATAAAAGAAATTGTATGAAAATTGTAAACATTGCAAAGGTTTATTCGAAACAATTATACTAAATAAAAACATTAGGAATTTAACACCAACAAATAAGCAAAATTATTAAAGTATTTGGAAAATAGCCTACATTAAAAACAATAAAGTCAGCGCACGTCTACTCACTCAATGCTCCTCATGGTGCATAATGTCCTGCATGACTCAACCAATTGGACAAGACACTCCTCATCTGTCGGCACGCGCATCAGCTCAATTTCTTCGAGCCTGGTTGTCCTGCCTCGGATTGCCTCACATAGTCTTGCCATACTTGTTGGTGATACTGCACCTTCTTCCGCACCCATACCATCCAGCCTAATGCACTTCATCTCTCCTCCTCCACCACGCGTGAGACCGTCCGCTATCTGGTCGATGTCTCGGTCGCAGTCAATGATGCTGGCATACATTGCAGTCAATCCAGCTACCGACTCGATCACGCCGCTGATGCTATCGGTGTCGAGACACATATACTTTAGTGCCTGGACGGTCGGGAGAGAAGGCGGGTCGGGAGGGAGGCAGAGAGTTAAACTATCGATGGTAAGGCTCGTTAGTTTGGAGAAGGACCGAAGGCAGGACCACAGCCTCAGTGACAGTTGTTCGTCTAGCTTGGTGGTGGAGTCGATACAAATATCATCGATCTAAAATGTATGGGTAAGAAAATAAGGGGAAAATAAATCACTAAATTTTGATATGCATGTATAAACAGTTTGTTTTTTAATATTATGTATACCAGTACAAAAACGGATATTATTCACTTGAAACTATTTGCTTTAAAGTGATGCCTGTAAAGTGTCTAACTCCACGAAAAAATACTTGGAGCTTCCTCGTTTCTCTTCTGCCGTGTTGTTTAGCTTATGGTAAGAGAGGAATACAATAGGATTAGATTTTGCTTAATGTCCCTTTAGTATGAAGATAATTATCATTATTAATCATTATTCATTATTCATCAATTAATCATTATTTCAAAAGCGTTAGCAACGCTTTTGATAAAAAGTACAATTGCCGTAGGTGAACCGGCGAGCGCGCGTGGGAAACCTTCCTGACCTGACTGAACTTTGAGCCGAGCGCGCGCAAATTCCATGAGTTCTGTACCGTCTGTAAACATACACGGGTGCGGATATCGCAAACGGATGATTTTTACTGAGACAAATATACGGCAGGCCATCAGTATTCGGTGATAAAATATGAACTCAATATTCGTCTTTTTCAATAGGTAAACAGTGTTCGTTTTCTTTCAAACTTTCACAAATCATTCAATTGTATTTTACTATGATATTGATATAGGATTGAAGTCTTAAATGTCATTTTGTGCAATATCTGACACTTTACAGGCATCCCTTTAAAGTCACAACGTCCATTAATACAGAGACTCTAAAATAAATTCAACAAATAAAACCGTGAAAGAGAAAAAATTTGATCAACATAATGTATTAACAACTGTTATATAGTATAGAGTGATGATATGTACAAAACAGAAATAGTGATTTGCATATATTTAAAGACTTTTTGATACAATAATACGAAGTGAAGTACATAAAGAACATTTAAGCATTTATTAATATAAAAGGTATCACACATTGTCTAACGGATCCCGTATTATATTTAAATCACTCTACCAAATCATGTGTATACACTATACACACGATGCTTAACTGAATAGCTTTGCACTTCACATGCACAATCGATGGTACCTAGGGTCAAGCATTCATCGGGTTCTCTATTTAGGTCATTTATTGACCCAATTAGTACTACTCAGCATTCAACTGTTTATTGTAATTTGGTGATCCGCTTAGCTAGATACTTTTACATCCTAAAACAAATTATTTTCTTTATCAATGTTACATTAATTGTTGGGTATGTAACTATGACTATTACTTTTTTGGAAAGTATTGTTCAATTAAAATGTATCTTTTGTTTTACCCCAGAATAACAAACGTCAAAAACCAATATCACGTATTGTGAGGCTTATGTTTGATATACGATACAAATTATTACTGCATTAATGATAATTCCTGAATAAATCTCACAATAATTATCCATAATATTATTGCCATCGTTAGGATTGTTATTGTTATTATAATAACCATTATCATTATAAGCGTGTAATCGGTGACATTACGTACCGGCGAATCTTCAAATTTCGGTCGATTTTTCGATTTTGAGTTTTTGGCATATTTTTGATGTCTATACCCAACTCTATCACAAATTTTGTCTCTATTTTCGAATATCAATTTCTGAAAATCAATGATATCGTGAATTTTGAAGACTGAAATTCAGATATGTGATAGAGTTGGGTATAGACATCAAAAATATGCCAAAAACTCAAAATCGAAAAATCGACCGAAATTTGAAGATTCGCCGGTACGTAATGTCACCGACGATATGTTATTTATGTTTATAATATGCTTTTGTCAACATGCATCCATGCCATAACAATACACAAACCAAAAACAATTATCACGGTTTCTTGTATAATACATTGCATTGTAACAAGTGATGTATTACAAGATGCAACAGCATGATATTAATATTAATGGAGTAAAGAGCACAATATCACTTCACAAGTATACATTCCTTGAAATGACAGTTAATGTATTATTCCCCGACTCACCTCCAGCTTTGCTTGCAGTGGGAGCCTTTCGAGTCCGAAAAGAGAACTGGCATCGGCTACGAAAAGGTGAAGCTCATGACGTTCGCAAAAGTGTTGATGTAGGATCTCAGCCACTTCGTCAGGGATGGTCATTGAGTCATCTAAGGGTAATTCACCTAAGAAGTCTAATAGGAGACCGTCTTTAAATCGACTTTCATAATCATAATATTCAATTTGAGTATTAAATTGTATGGAATAAACGCGGTGCATGATGGGAAGCAATGAGTGTACAGAAGTACCGACAGCAAATCGCAGTACGTATTTTAGTTCACACACCCTGTCGCAATCTTCTATCGTACCAAGTATCTCATTCTGCTTTTCTCGATTTAATGTACCTAAGTAAACCCCAGCACAGTATTCTTGTGTAAGTTTGTGAAAGAATTCGATTTTAGTTTTCATATTGCCCGACTCTTCGGTGAATTCATCTTTACCTAAAAGTCCCAACTCAACAGCTAATAACATTTGCTCATGACATTTCTCAAAGTCATTACCCGTGAAAACTAGCTTCTGCGAATCACTTAGCAGAGAGTTCAATGCAATTTGACCAATTGCACTCACTGAGTTTTTCATCTGTTTTGTCATGTCAACTTGCTCCTTTCTTGTTTGATAGCTTTTGGCAAGAACATGGTGAACTAGGAAGTTAAACAAGCTGTTCATGATTTGTGTAAGTGTGGTTTCATGTCGAAGAAAGTTGGTTTCCCACAGGGTACATAGGACCATGCAAAAGAATGGAATGTTCATCAAGAATTCGATATTACAATGTTCTATGTGCTTGATGAACCCTGTTCTTGGGTGTCGTCTGAGAAAAATCGAGAGGCATAGCCTTTAGCCTCTTCATCGGTATACCCTCGATCTCAAAAACGGCAAAGTTCTCAGAGAGCTTAACGTGGCGAAAATCCGATGTGCGATTAGGGCGACTGGAGACAAGAACTCGACATTTAGCCCACTGCTCAGCCCGTATCAGTTGAATAAGACTGGAGTCACTGGACGTGCTGGACAATATGCTACCGTCGAACTCATCATAGCCATCTAGAATAATCACACACCTGTCTTCATTTTCCGAAATCAGATGCTCAATATCTTTTGGTTTGACATCTGGCGACTTTGTGAGAAGTTGTGATTTGATGGCTTTTCCGAGGGACGTTTCGCTTGCCAAATTCCGAAACTTTAGAACGAACAAAAGAGTTACTTCAAGAAGAGGGGAATCGGGCATCCCCTTGGCCCAGTCATGTGACAGTTTGTCAGATGCCGTGGTCTTGCCAATACCTGCTCGTCCAACAAGGAGCATACGAGACGGGCATATGCCTTTGACCTCTGTTGTGAAAATACCATTAATCGAGTTTTCTATTAGTATCTTTTTGCCTGCAAGTCCTCGCCGTCCTTTGTCTGTTTTCAGAAGATTTATTTTAGCATGCAGGTCTGCGAAGTCGGTGCACGCATCCTTGTCCCAAGGCTTCAGCTGAAGCTTCTTCTTCTTGTACTGCTCGATGAGGACTTCCCTACAGCTTTCAACGGTGAGTGTCCGCTTGGGCCGCTTTGCTGATGTTGGTGCATCATCTGGTATACAAAATATATGGAATGAGAAAAAAAAAGACCTCTATGATAATGTGACAACGTGCAATACATTCAGGTTTGTGTTAAATTATATGGTATATTACATTTTGGGACAAAAGATGTGATTGGATCAATTTTACACAACGTTACATCTACAACTGTACTAGTGACTGTTTCGGCTTTATGAACGAAACACAGGACCAAATGAGTACATAGTTATTACTTCTTATATAATTACTTATATGATTAAGAATTATATAAGACATCATTGAAACAAAACATGACATAAGTAAACGCATGATCTGCCAAATATGTTGATAACCATGAAGAAAGGATATAAGTGATACAAAGTTAATGATATATTAAATTATACAAATTATTCATCAACCAAAATCATCATTCTTTTTAGTCAATTTGCATTTATTACTATACAATTGTAAATAAGTTGATATGTTGAGAAAAAGTGAAACAGCATAGGAGTTTATTCCCGTAACCTGACACGCATGCAAATGTCACAGCCGAGTAACCCCCCCCCCCCCCCCCCCCACACACACACACACCACACTTAGCCCGGTCTTGCTGTTAAGCATTATAAGATGTATTTTCGATGGTGCTAGGAATTCGTCAGCAATTTACATCACATACCTGCCATGATTGTCGAGGTTGTCGGTATCCGGGTCTCGGCGATGGTTCCAAGACCAACTTCCCCCAGCGCTTCTCTTAGGATCCGGACCTGGTCCGTGGGCGTTTTCCTGCTCCAGTCAAACAGCATGGCTGTCGTCCCATCGGACGTCACTGCAGCCCCGCCTTTGTTTGTCGCTATGTACCCGTCTACATCGGTTGGAGAAAAGTCGAGCTCCAAACCAAGATCAAGAACCTTAGAGTTGCTGCCCCCGATGTCGTTTGCAATTTTACGCAGATTCTTAGGAGGAATTGCCGCCATTTCGTATCAACGATCGACGACTTACCTGCAAAATAGGTTGAGTGGGAGAAAAGTCGAAAAGTTAGAGCTAAGTTTGTGTTGTAAAGAATGATGTGTTATTGATAACACATTTACGTTCGCGAGGTCTGTATCTTGAATGTCTTACATTGTACCTAACATCTGTGCCAGCAAAACAAATCGAAAACAAACGCAGGACGTCATCATTAACATCTCAACAGCGAGGTACCAAGCGAACCAGTGTCATGTGTGTTCGGTTGCAGGGCCATGTGCGAACCGTATTGCGTGTTATGCAATGAAGGAAACGCTCTAGATGCAATATATAGATTGAGATCTTTGGTAGGAACATACAAACAAGCCTGCAAGTGTTTCACAATGTGTTTGAGCATTTAGCCCCAAAACATTTAATATGATATGATGGAGGCTGGAATATTTAAGTGACCGACATTGGAGACGATAAAACATTTAGTGGTGATGGTGGTGGGCAGGTCCAAAAATATTCACTGAAAATGCTTTTGCCACATGATCGACCCATCTTGTGGGGAGGCAAATATATATGTTTTTGTTTATTGCAGACATATAAGTTGTATATGAGGGGCATCATGAGGGGCGGAAATGCACCTCTACTTCCCCCTCTGACATTGTCTGACATTTCCGAGCTTCGTAAATATGTGTTGGTGCGTTTGTTTGTTGTTGGTGGTTTGTTTAGGGGGGTCGACCCCCCCCCCCCCCCTCCCTACCCAATCCCCAGCCGCGTTAGTACAGAGTATAGATCAGATGGTGTGCACGAAATGAAGAAATATACAAGTTTTTAGCATCTGAATCTAAAATGAAAATGATCAGACAATTACTATTGAACTGTAAATATTATGATAATCAGAAATGATAATCTCTTCTCTCTAATAAAAACAAAATCGCTACCTCTGGTTTGTATGAAGATGAGTCATACCATGTAATGCAAACTCATACCTATTGTGTGAGTTGTTGACTCCAGTATGTTCAAAAGATCAAAAATAGATCTATTGTGATGGCGAAATGCAGGCTTCAGTGATTTTAAATTGGTGTCGACTATACTGTATGATAAATGCATTGCTCTGCTTTGAATTCTGAAGTGGTGCCAATAAAGTATGCAGCCAACTTGACAGAATACCGTACACATCTATGTGTGTATTGTGAAACTTTTTCGGTATTTTTCCTCTAAAAAAATGTTTGGGAACGTTAAAGGGGTAACAAATACGTTTTTACCAACAATAACTATATAATAAATGTAAGAGTATGTAGCTTATGGTTGAGAGTTGAAAGACTGTTTAACCATTCAACTTATCAACTTCAACCAACGGAGTAATCTAATTCTGTTCTTTTTAATAACATGCTAAATAATACTATATCGTAGCGTTGTGCTCGATTTTAGTGTATCTTTATTTTCTATTAAAGATAATATAACATCACATGTAGAAATGTGCAATGATTAATGATTTACTATATAACACTTATGTGATCGTCATTCAAATCATCTACAAATGCAATGCATACAACCTTTAGAATTGGTCACTCACATACGTAATAAAGTCACACACATTCGAATAATGTTCGAAAGTAACATCACTCATAGTAGCTTATTGTCTCCAAGATATTTTTGGAAAACACAAATCATTATTATGTTAATTGCAGTGTGAATAATACAACTAGAATGAATATATATGTTATTAATGATGTCTTACTTTACATAATATATTTATTACGCATAGGAACTGTTTAGATGTAGTGGAGTATCAAATGCATTCGTTTTTCAGTAGTTCATGATACCGTTCGAGTTAAGAAATCTGTAATCATCAATTCAAATACATTGCTCATTATAATATGTTACTTTTCACTGTGCCTTCCTAAGAATTGGAAGCAATCTGGATACATTTGTATTAGGGGATCAAAATACAATTATACCAAAATGTGTTGTATGTATACTACTGTACATAACATATACCTTTTTTCATTGATATTTTGATATAATCTAGAGCATTCGAATCTACATCATCTAGCTTCCTGTCTCTGTCCAAGAAATACAATTTAAATTAACTGCTTATGTTTTATCTTATTTCCATGTACCATACAATAAGACAATAGAGAGAGGTTGTGAAAGGAAGAAGACACAAAGAAAAGGTCTCGAAATTAATTTCTCTACATACTAATGCAGTTAGGGTAAAAAAATGTTGAATTATCAGTAATGATATCATGAATATAATCATCTGAATTATATTGAACTTTCAATACAGCTCAATCATAAATACACCCTAAAATTAATACAGAATTAAGCATAAACTTTTTGAGTGCTACGAAGTGCCAAGAAAAGAAACTATCATCCAAGAATAACTATTGACAGGTACAGGTGATAGGTTGTACAAATTAATTCGACTAACAACCATAAATGTATGTTTTTCTACAAGTGTTTATCCAAACTACATTATTGTAACTATTGCTAAGAATCATACATGGGTCTGCAATAACAGTCTAGTTCATATGACATAGGAGCATAATAACTACCCCTCAAGTTGCTAAACAATAAATAAAGTCTTTATCTGCACACCCATGAACATTTGATTTATGATGATAAGTTTTTTTTAAATAAAAGATACACAACATTCGGAAACATATTATGTCTTTTCTTTTCAACTAAATCTATATCATAAAATCTTCTCTTTCAACTGATTAGAACATTATTGTTTGTGTTAGTTCCCTTGAAACTGTTATAGTAAATAATGTGTAGATATAAAATGTTAACTCAGATTTTGATTAAAGATATGCGGTGCCGGTACAGTAAGAATTCACACGACAGTTATACTAATAATACTAAATTATATTTGTATGAATTGTAAGCACTCCATATGCATTATGTAATATCACACCAAGCTACGACTACTGACAAATCCTGATAAGCATGCATTTACGAAATCATACCAAACAAGTATATCTTACACAATAGCATTCCAGATAGCCAAGGCTAAAAGGAAGTTAAGCTATAATTTGCCATATTTGACGTTTGATATTATAATGATGCTTATTACGGTATTGTCAGAAAATCTCCAATATTTCCAGACTCATTGTATTGACTTCAACATTCATATAAAACCAAGTACACTAAGTACTCGAGTGTTGGATAATATAACGTATTATCTTATAAAATAGTAGCCAACAAAAGTTGGGTTGAAAAAGAACGTTGGGCATGGTAGTGGACAAGATAACTGTCTTTGCTGAGTGTGGTGTAAGTGGAATAAACACATGTATGTAACATATTGGAATAATGATAGGAAGTAGGATAGGACAACTGCTACTTACCGCTCAAACTGTACTCAAAGTTGCACTTGTCAGCACAATTACTAGATCCCTTTAACTCAAGCACAATGAGATCCTTGTATTCACTTCTCAATTCATATTACACTAAGTACTCGAATGTTGGCATGTATTAACGTATTATATTATACAATAGTTGTCAACAGAAGTTGGGTTGAAATATAACGTTGGGCTGAGTTTGGTGTAAGTGGATTTAATATGTAACATATTAGAATAATAATAAGTAGGATTGAACAAATGATAGGCTACTTACCAGTTCAACTCGTACACATTTGTTGTTTAATCCTTCTTGAGCGTGTCAAAGTCAACTTTCCCGTTGTTAAATCAATGCAGGATTGTCAAAATCAACCAATATCAATGTCAATAAAATGTGAAGCGCTACACTAGAAACTTCTTCATTTGTGCTGCATAGTTCCGTCTTTAGTCAAATTCGCAATTGGCTGCGTCGCTAAAGAAAGTCAGGGGAACCGTACCACGACATTGTCAATGGGTATGTGTGTATTATTATCGCTGTTATTATTTAAAGGGAAAGTTGAGTTTTGGTAAAGAGAGTACAGTTTTTGTCAAACTGAATTATAGTAACCAATTTACCAAAACCTTCACCATTACATTACAAACTAACATGTATAACTTCACCATGCTCGAAAGGAATACAAAAATATAAATGAATAAGTAAAAAGCCTGTAATCATTCAAAAAGAGCCGTTAAAACTAAAAAGGGTGCTCTCTAAGAACTCATTGGTTTAAACCATTTAAAATGTTTAAAAATGCGCACTTGTTGTTTTGTTGAAATAATGATTAGGTAGAGAGATAATCAAGAGCTATTTAAAAACCTTTTGTAGAATTTTTAAAACAGGAGGCATTTATTTGATTTGTTTAACATGTTTAACGGCTGGTTCAAAATTATCGAATACTTGTGGGGCCCCACAAGTATAACAAATGGTTTTGTTAATGGATATGTCAGCCATTTCTGAACGGATTTTGATCAAATAAAGTTTATTCGGTCATTAAAACTGTATGCTCTTTCAAATTTGACACTCAATTTTTCATTATCTCACACAAAATATATTTCTGTGCCCTCTATACCAAAACTCAACTATCCCTTTAAACTCTGCAGTTAGACATACCATTATTTACGCAGGAACAAACTACCGTAAACAAACAGGCGCGAGTAAATCATCATCGAAATGGGTCCCTCCCACGGTTGCCTTACAAATTGTACACTGAGTTTACTTCGGCGCATCTCCAGAAGGTGAAGGGATCTTCCAAATATGCAGGTAAGGCTATGACAGGGAGACTTTCTACACAGGGTGCCCCCCCCCCCCCCCCCCCCCCAAAAAAAAAAAAAAAACACGGGGCACTTCACAAACAAAAGTTTAAAAATGATAATGTGCATTGGGTAGGGTGTCTTTTCTAATGTAAAACGATACCAAGAAGATTGATTTTGTGTAAGGGCGCTGTGAATGACACCATGTCAGGTTCCCATTTTTGTCCATTTTTTCCAGGCACTGTCTTGGTAAAAATTTGACCCAAAATATGGTCTCACTCAAAACATCCTAAATCCAAAACTATTCGATCCAAATTACTGTTCTTGGTATATATATGTTTTCTTTGTAAGAGTGATTCGCGCGTCTTGTTAGTGTGCATTCATCTGTATGCCGATAGAATGGACATAGCTGTGCAATACTATGACGGGCAGTTAGTCCGATTTATCAGGCATTGACTTGGTAAATTGACAAAAATGGAAAAATGACATGGTGTCACTCACAGCGCCCTAAAAAAAAACTGCACGACCAAAATTACTGTTCATGGTATCGTTTTTCATTGAAAACGAATTTGGCAGTTATTATTTCCCATAAAATCAATCAATTGATGGGTAATTAGTAAATATCTAATTGTCCTGGGAACGCCCGTTTTAAATCGCCAAAATTTGACGTCGTACACGACGCTTCTCTAAATTCTTTAAATGACATAAGCCGGTGACTCTTCAATCACATGTCAATCACGCTGCTGATTTTCGTCTCTAAATGTGGGCGGGCCGTAAGCTGGCTGCTAAGTGAGATTTGGCATCAGAAAATTAGCCTAAAATCACTACTGTGTTTATTTTCATGGATTTTTTTCGGCAGACCTAGTTTACAAGTCATCAACAATGGAATAAGACTTTAATGAGTATTATCATGAATGTACACATTTTCAGTTTTAAACCGACAAAACGTTTTTAACTCTCCACATTCTTAAAATCAAGATTCTAAATGGCATTTTTGAAAGTTTAGTTGTCAGTTTATTCAACCATACAAGATATTACAAATGATAAATTACAAAGTCAAGATACAGTGCCTTGAAGCCAAATAACAGTATTGGAAAACGCCCCAAACACAACGAACAAAAATTATGCTGTCTTCACCTAGCATGTGGACAATTATATCATATTTTATCTAATATATTACTATGTAAAGATTTGGACCAAAATATGCATTAATATTGACTAATTGAGCATTGAAAAGCTTGAAATAAAACGATATTTGACACTGATTGTTTTTACCCCGTATACGCTGCTTGGAAACAATTATGCTAGCGCACGTGTCCCTGGTATGTAGCCTTGACAATTTCCCCAGCCCATCGTTAAAGGCGCAGGGAGGTGTGAACGGGTGGTGCATGTGTTCTACTTTTATTACACAAGCCATTTTTATTACTAATTCAACAATATTTAGCTTGGGCCGTTTATACGCTTTCAGTAACTATCCCGACACTGTTATTTGGTTTTAAGGCTTGGACCATTAGAAAGATGTTGCTTGTAAGAAAAATAGCAATTGCAAATTACAAATTTAGTGCAAACAAATATATTGATTTTATCCAAACACAGCACGTACAAACTACGAATCAAACACATACACACACGCACACACAAACAAACAAACGCATAATACTACTCATATTAAGTACAATATTTAGAAAATATGAGTACACTAGTACAATCATGCCCATATTGCATGTTAAATATACGCACATGCTATCAATATAGCATAAAATCATTTTAAAATAGAATGTAAAATATAACGTAAACTATAATTTCATATTATGTGACATATATGCCAAACGATACAGCTGATATTTGCTACTTTATGAATTGATTAAGCAGGTTCGACTCCTTTATGCCCGGCGCAGACAGAGCCGACTCGACTGGTTGTCATTCCGATCGGCTCAGTTTTCAGTGCCTCCCGACACACATTTTGCCAGTCGAGAGACAGTCGGATGTCAGTTGGGGCCGATTCAACGCGATAAATCTGCTCCGACCGACCGGGCCCAACTCTAGCCTGATTTAAACCAGTCGGGTCGGGTCGAGTCGGCTCTGTCTGCGCCGGGCTTTACACCAGTATAACTTACACGATTCAACGAGGAATTTCACCAAGCCTTGATTTGATGGAAATAATGGCTTTGACAAATGCAATACATAAATGTAATGAATACAGCATTTGCGGCAAGTAATTAACAACATGATAATTCACAATTGTATGAATTAATTTGCTTGGATTACGCCAAATTGATTTATAAGAATTCTTATAATCCTTTGTTCAGAAGAGTTACTATTATAGAGTAGTGAGATGTATGTGTATGTATTGAGTTAACGATATCAGTGACATTAACTAGCAACATGTTATGACAAATTGTACAATCAAAATAGAACAGTTATGGTTATGGAACTATACATTTTCATATTAACATAGGCACGTGTACACTGTTGGACAAATAAACCTGCGTTTCTCAAAAGTTAAAACAGTGGATTTAGCGCCTTTTGTAATAAAGCTTTTCATATGCATATCACGATATTAAAATTATTCAAATATGGCAAAATAATATATATAATTTACATTACTTACAGGTCAAAGCAAAGCGAATCCAAGTTTTGTCACTACAGCAAAACATAAAGGAAAATATTTACAAATTAAAGACATAAGAACATTCCGAGCTATATTTCCATTAAATCAACAAACAACGAGGAACAGTGTCATAGTGTGGTCTTAGTGGGAGAAAGTTGCAATTACTGGAATGCCAGCGCTTGGAAAAGTTAACCGAATAATTGTGACCAAAAGCCTTCCGTCCAAATTCCAGTGGTTGCTAGAAGAATAGTAACAAATCAACAAGTATACCAGTGGATATGAAGTGAATATTGCGAACGTTTGAACAGCATAAATACTAATCTTACACTAATTGACAAGTCATATATACTAATCTAGCACTAATTAACAAGTCAAGAATACTAATATAACATTAATTAACAAGTCATGAGGAAAATCAGTATAAATCTGCCCATATGTCCGTGGACAAGGGGTCCAAAATATAATCAACGCGTGTGTGCCAAGTTAATTCATTAATTCAACAATACCCCACGATACATTAAGCCGCTTAGAGTCAAGACTATAATTTGGAATGCATGGGTTTTTCACCATGTCATTCTCATTACTTTAGATTTAGTTATATTTGAAGAGTTCGTTTCCAAAAAAGGTTAGGTCCACTTTTGTAAGTTTTGAGAAAAGTTTTTTTTTGCTATTTATCATAGTTAGCAATGTTGACAGGATATACAATTATATTATATGAGAGAGCATCATAATAGGATTGTAAAATAACTCTTTTAAAAAATTCCAGCATCTTCTGTTTTGTTGTTGTTGTTGTTGTTTTGTTTTTTTACTTCCAGTATGAATTTCAGTTTTATGTTAGCTTTACCGGATAGAGCTGCTCAAAATCTATAAATTAAGCTAATAAATTGAATTTTGATGGAAAATGGACCTAACCTCTTTTGGAAACGAGCTCTTCATTTATACGCATTTTATTGTTAAACACCAATTGTGTACATATCTAAATCAATTTGAATATATTGGTGATTATGCGGAGTACATATTGTATCGTCAGCAAACAAAACAGTAGGCGACTGAGTTTGATTTGAAAGATCATCAACAAATAAATTAAATACACATGGCCTTAAAGGGACTTAGTAACATTGTCCAAATCCTCAAAATAAAATTTTTATTCTAGCGGTTCTCTCATACCTTGTTGTATTCATATTAACAATAAAATCATGGGACCGGTTTCGGTTTTTCAAATTTCCCTTTCGTTACAAAGATATGTACGATCGAAGTATTCAGATAAGAAAAACTCCCATGGAGTTTTGAAACCGTGTACAAAGGGAGTGCAATGAGTTAGTGAATATCACTTTGCATTTTCGCTCATTACTTGGCCATGCAATGTCCATTTGACTTGAAAATTTTCACACAATACCCTGTGGACATATGAGATACCAACAATATACATTGCATCAACCCTTCATCACTTTTTGCACATGTCAACACAATTACTAGATCCCTTTAAAACACTACCCTGTGGGATTCCTGAAAGTACATGAAACCATGACGATGTGCACCTTTGTACAACACGCGTTGTTGTCTACTTGTAATAAAATGATGAATCCATTACCAAAGTTGGCCTGAAATACAAAATTTAAAAAACTTATGAAGTTAACGGATCACTTTAACCTGAGTAAAATAGATACATTTGAACCTGTCTATAGCAGCCAACCTGGATAAAGCGCCCACCGCAGAGAAGAAACAAAAGCCTGTATTGAAAGGTCACTTGTCTACAGTAGCCATTTTGTATTGTTTCCCTCGGGCGGTCACTAGTATGCACATGTTTGACTGTACATGTATATCCAGACAACAAGTATACAGAAGTAATGGTATCCATTCACTGCGTCGCCACGTGTAGCACTGTTCAGACATACATTGCTCCCGCATTCATCAGAATCTTGAAAGACACATGAGAGAGAATACAAATAGTAATCATAATGTATTGTTTATCGAAAATGATAATACATTAATCGCCAGCATTCAACTTCATTTACATTGATATTAAATAGCATAATATTGATATATCAAATATCAATACTAGCACAGTGCAGATGCAGTCTTAATTCGTGTTAATTAAACACAATACATATAATGAAAATATCCATCTAAAAAGTATCTATGGGCTCTGTTGCAGAAAGAGTTGCAAACGATTGTAAAATTGAAATTAACGGCAAGCCAGATCATGTGACGAAATGCGCGAATCTGATTAGCACATAGAGAGGGGGGGGGGGGGGGGGGGGCATTTGTTTAAAGGGAACCAACATCAATATGTTATCCTTTGATATCCTTAAGTGCTTATTGTAAGCAATCTATTCAATAAGCAACCATACAATTATGTATCTCCAAAATTAATTGCATTTATACTTTATAATCAATATGAATACGCACATAAGTATTATAGTCATGGGTCTGCAAATCCAGACTACATGTAGTTCTCTTCTATTCTATGGGAGCTTTACCAACCCTTAAACGTTAATTAACCAGACAGACCCATGCACACATATTTGAGTATTATGATGAGTATTTAGAATATGACAATATTATCTTTAGTAGAATCCTATTTGTCTGAAATTGCTAGTGCAATGGATGCCTAACATTATTATCTTTCATATATAAAAAGAAAAGTAATTTGGGAGTGAAAATCCTTTTGAGAGGCCACTAAGATTGCTCGGAGATCCAATGCATAATACTTACGTTGACAATACGTGCCGGTCCATCCTACTGCGCATGTGCAAGTAAACTGGTCATCCTGGCCCATGCATGTTCCATTATTTTGACAAGGGTTGCTCAAACATTCATCGATATCTGTTAAAAGATGGATAGTCAAACGCAGGGGACGGAAATTTGTAGGTAAATGTATTCATAGCGGGTTTTGAAAGCATTACAAACATAAGCAGTATCCCTTCTAGCAAATGTGTATCAATAATTTGACGTCATCATACCACGTAAGAACTTTTATTTGAGAAAGACAGCCCTAAGCCTCCTCCACCAGTAAGCCAACCCTGCCGGAAAAAAAACACACTCATACACAGTGTGAACATATTTTGTTCCACAGTGTGGAACACAATGTAAAATTCGAGCGTTTTCACAGTGTGAAAGCCAACTCATACTGTGAGCGCGCTGTGAACCCACTATGGATAAAAAGGAGCAAAGAATATGGGATTCTAACGGGGTCCCATTTTCTTTGCTCGTTTTCATCCATATTTATATTTCTGGTCAGTTTCCATATATGTCTAGTATCTTTCCAAAGTTGGTCCAAAAGGAACCTTCAGTACAAAACAAGAAACCGTACACAATCAGTGTGTACGCGACTGTACGAGTAGTTCGCACAATAGTGCTTGTCCATCTGGCCATCTTGTTGAGCCTGATCTTTTGAAATACAACCATAGCAATTATTCATGATTAAGCAGACAAAGTATAGGGATCCATATCTGGGTCAAGTATCTGTAAATTCACTGTGGAAAGTAGGACTAAAGGGACACAAACTACAGCTGTGCTTGCCACACTGACTGATATGCACACAGTTTATACATTTGATAAGTCATTGTTTTGTTTTTGACCCCATTTTAAAATCTACTTTGAAAATAAATGCATTGATCAATTGTGAAAAAGGTGAGTGTAAATTACACAATGCGACCAGATTAACATAAATATTATCTTCTGTATCATATAAATTGGTATAATCATGAGTATTATATGATAAACCAAAATTTGGACACAAAACATTATGTGAATATTTTTATAATCATTTATAGGGTAAAATATATTGATTGTATAGTCTTATCCAATAGCTTAATTTCCATTTTAAAGAATTGACCAATTTGTTGATTTAAGAAAAAGTGTTACGAATTATTTAACAGTTAATTTAGTGGATTTAAGTTTGAGCATTGATGCGTAGTGAGGGTGATGCAAATAATAGTTTTGGCTGCATAATAATATCGGTTCACCCTTGAGAGTTAACGATCTTGAAAAACAAACACAACATGACGGTAAAGCAAGGACTTTCTTTCGCAATAACGTGCATTCATGCTCGAATATTTCTTTTCATTGAACACATTTAACCCTTTGTTTATTCATCAAACGTGTTTTGTTTTTATTTGCGGAAACAGGCCTTAATTCTCCCAAAAATTACTATTAAACACTTGTAAAGCTTTTTAAATTTAATAAAATTGGAGGGAGATGTGGCAAAATAGAATGATCGGTTTTTACCTGCGGTGTAGTTGATGCTGAAACCTTGATCCTCCCCGTTCCTGTCGCTGTCAAAGATGAGCCAAGCCTGACGGTCGTGAATAGTCTTTTCAATCGGTAGGTTATAGTTGGTTCCAGTAAACTGATTACTCATCGGGGTACTCGTCCGCGGCTGGTCCGGCGGGGTCCCACCTTCTCCGAACGTAAGGTAATCCTTATTCGCCTCCAGGTTGAACGTGGTGATGGTGAACTTGATGTTCTTGGCATTAACGACGCGGATTAAGTAAACGCAGCGGGAGTTTGGTTCGTAGTTATTACTACTCAGGTAGTTTGGCGATCTGATCGTACCAGAGGTCGTGATGAAGTTCTCCCCACAATCTGTGTTTCCTGAAACAAGAAGAGCACTATCAAATTTAAAACAATGTTGTCTTTATGGCTAGAGCTTGCACGTTATACCATTATTAGACAATATCTAGCAGCAAATAAATCATCAAACATTTAATTGGGAAGAGGTTACCTCGCTGTTCAGAGGAACCGGTCTTCATGAGAGTACCACTATTAATAATTATGAGGAAGGGTCGCGACTCATGTAACATATGGATTGTATCAATAAAACACAAATCAAAGTCGCTTTTCATTAAACGAAATCACGGTCGCCATGCGTAATGCAAGAAGAGGGTCGCTATAATAAAATGATAACAGGTGACTTTTTGCTTACATTATGAAATGCGAATCTAAGGCCCGTGGACAGAGGGGAGGTTTGGGTGCGTACGCGCACGCCCCCACCCCCCCCCCCCCCCTCCCCCACCAAGAAAAAAATGAAATAAACAAATACAAATAAATAAATAATGAATAAGTACTGTAATACACATAAATAAATTAGTGAGCCGACCCCCGGCATCGTCATCATCACCACCAACACTATCATCATCGTACATCAAGTGAACATGAGATGTATCGCAGCCCGTCCACAGCATGGACCACACATTGTACACAGTGTGGTGATCGTCTGCTGACTCTGTGGAAAGCACGAATTTGTCATGTATGCTAGGGAGGCTAAGTTCATGTTTATGAACCATATTTAGCAAATCTCGCCAATATCACGAGGGGAAATATCTAGCAAATTATGAAGTTGCAGTAGATAAGGATCTCTATAAAGTTGAGTTTTGGTATAGAGGGCGCTACATAAACTAATTTGTTGTGAGATGAAAAACTGAGTGTCGAATTTGAAAGAACGTACAATTGTACAATTGATCAAAATCGGTTCAGAAACGGCTGAAATATCCATTAACATAGTTTGGAATGTAATGGTGCAGGTTTTGGTTACTAAAATTAAGTTTGACCAAAACTGCACTCTCTTTACGTATTTTATTGATCCAAACAGCTTTTACCAGTAATCTTCTCTGTCCAAGGCAGTTTAGCTGAAGAAGCAACCTGGATAGGTTGTGAAACTGTACTTCTCCAAAAATAGTACGTCCAGTTGATCAGATTTAGTTTTGTGTCTTCATACTTCTGGATGATTCAAAGTCTTCATTATTGTACTCTCAATACTAAAACTCATCTATCCCTTTAAATAAACAGTTTAAAGGGGTAGTTCAATTTTGGTAGAGAGGGCGCTGCACATCACTATTTGTTTGTGAGGAAATGCAAAACTTTTTCAATAAAACATCACTTGCATAATTGTGTATGAAAAATTGGTTGAAACCAATGCCTTTTTAGAAAGCGCCCTCTTGTGTTGTAATGACACTTTTTGGATGATAACGGGATTTTTACTAAGTCGTTTGTATTTATGTATACCTTTCGAGCATGGTGGAATTATAACTATAAGTTTATAATGTAACTGTCCAGGTTTGGTTACTAAAATTCAGCCTTACCAAAACTGTACTTACCCTTAAGCACACTAGGTGTAGTTTATTTCACAACGCGTAAGCCTTGTAACATTGTCCAAATCCTCACAAAACATTGCTAGAAATGTAGTGATTATATCATACCTTCTTTTTTTTGTTTGATCAATAGTAGCATGAATCAGGTCTTAGTTTTTCGAACTTCCCTTTCTTTAGAAAGATATTTATTTCATTTCATTTCAGTTTATTTACATTCTTCATAAAAACATCAAAAGATACAATATATAAATTATTACAATAAGTTATACAAAATAAATGTCGATTAAAATTAAATAGCAAATTAAATCAATTGAGAATGATCAAGAGTGTCAAACGCCTTACTAAGGTCAAGGAACAAGCCCAACATAATTCTTTTATTATCAAAACAAAAATTTACTTTATGAATAAACTCAAGTAAGGCTGAAGATGTGGAGTGCCCCGATCTAAATCCATATTGATTCTTAGAAATAATATTACATTCATTAAAAAAACATATAAGTCGGTTATAAAAACATTTTTCTAAAATTTTCGAAAAAACAGGGAGTACCGAAATGGGCCTATAATTGCAGACATTATTTTCTAAGCCACCTTTATATACTGGAATTACTCTTGCAATTTTCATTTGGTCAGGAAATATGCCACTTTCTAAGGATAAATTAAAAATCTTACACAATGGAATACAAATAATATGAATGACACGTTTAACAACAGAAATATGAATATCATCAAATCCAGGACTTGAATGATTCTTAAGGTCGCAAACAATATCAATAATTTCTTTACATGTCACAGGTGGAAAAAATGCAGATTTATTATTGTTATCAATGTATTTCATGCAGTCTTCTTCAGTTGATTGCACATTACCCCTTAAGTTGTGACCAATGTTCACAAAAATTGCATTAAAAATGTTAGAAATTTCCTCTTTATTCTGTATAGTATGATCTTCAAATAATATTTCTATTATAGGTTTTCTATTGTTCCTCTTATTACCCAGAATGCCTTGCAATATTTTCCATGTGTGCTTCATATTTCCCTTAGCACTATCAAACTTCTGTTTAAAATATAAATTTTTAGATTTCTTAATTTCATTATTCACCAAATTTCTTTATCTTTTATATTTAGTAAGTCTATAATCTGTACGGTTGCGTAAATATTGTTTATATAATAGCCATTTCTTTTTGCACATTTTCCGTAATCTTTTAGAAAACCATGGTTTGTTTTTTCGCTTTTTTCCACCTGCAACAAATGTAATAGGAAAAGAATCATTATAACATTGTAAAAATTGTTTCAAGAAGCAATCATAACTGTGATTCGGATCATTGTCCAATATCCATGATATATTACTAATTTTATCAATAAAGTTAATCATATTGGCTTCACTCAAATTCCTCTTCATATTAAAAGAGTCATTTCTATCTTTACAATAATCATAACAAATAGAAAATATGGGAAAATGATCACTTATGTCTGCTAGTAATACACCAGAAAATATATTTTCTAAATCATTTGTAAATATGTTATCAAGCAGTGTACATGTAGACTGAGTGATCCGAGTCGGAATATGAATCAAAGGAAACATAGAATTTACCATAAAAGAATCAAGAAAGTCATTAACACTTGAAGTAGAAAACGCATTCAATAAATCAATATTAAAATCTCCCATCAAGTACACCTGCTTGTTTTCTGAATTAATTGTTTGTAATAATAAGGAAAGGGACTCTTGAAATAATTGAATAGGTTGACCGGGTGGTCTATATACTGTACCAATAATTATATTTTTATGGAATGATTTAATTTCTACAAATATACTTTCAAAAAAGTCTGTATTAACATCTAATTCCTCTCTATGTATAAAGTCTAAATCTTGGCGAATGAAAATTCCCACACCTCCACCTCGTCTTGCCTCACGACTATTTCCAACAAAATCATAACCTTCTATGCATGTTTTACAAAAGGGATCATCAAATTTAAGCCATGTCTCTGAAGTACCTATTGCACAAAACTGAGTATTCAAAGTATCCAAAAGAGATGTTATAGAATCAATATTTTTAACAATACTCCTACAATTCATATGAATACAAGAAAACACTTTATCTCCACAACACCTATTTTTATTTGTATAATTATTAAACTCATCCGGCAAAAAGAATGAAGGAGAATGTCCATTATCAATTTCATTTACATTAGGCGATAAATACTCTGATAAGTGAGATACATCAAAACTATCAATATATTGTCGGTATTGGGCAAGGTTGGGCATATTAATCCTACTTCACTCAACTACACACACTCAAGCAGAAACAAAGATACGTATTATATTTAAATCTACAAAAGAAAAAGAGAAGAAAAAAAATTTAAAACAAAATCACACAAATATAAATCTTTAAAAAGTTGTATCCAGAAACCTTATAAAAAGAGTTAATAAATGTTGCTGGGTATTCTCACCATTTCGAAAGATTGATTGAATTTAGAGTTTTGTTTTAATGGTAGAGAAATTTATTGGCAAGAAAGCGAAGAAGTGCAGATATAGGCTACCACCTGCATAAATCAGCAAGAGATCACAGTGATCTGAGATCTGACAGTGATGTGATCAGCTTTCGAGTTTCATTGCCATTTGTAGATTTGATCATGGCGAAAATTCTTCCGTCCATAGACCATGACGCGCTTACTTTCTTGTTCTTTGATGTCTGGCTGAGCAGTTCTCCATTCCGTTTTGTCAGGTCCTCAACTATCACCGTGCCGGTGCCTTTCAGCTTTCGTCGGTTTTGTATGAATTTTTGTTTGTGCTTGTACGAAGTGAATTTCACGATGATGTGGGTAGGTTTCTTCGTTGATGAGCCATTCTGCTGTGCAGCTCCTGCGTAGGTTGAGTTCTGGGATCGTTGCTCTGTTCGCTTCGCGATTCTGTGCGATCTATCGATGTCTTCTGGCGCCAGATGAATGCCGATTCGCGATGCCACCTCGCAGACGATCTGATCGGTACTTTCCTGCGTTGTTTCTCCGATGCCAAGGATACGAATGTTGTTGCGTCTAGAATACTGCTCTAACTGGTCTAATCGAACTGAGAGCTCGTCGGTCTTCTCTGTGTTCATCTGAACATCCCGCTTCATCTCTGTAACCTCGTGCAGTTTGCGATCAATGGATACTTCCAGATCATGAAGTGATGCTAGTTTAGCATCCAGGATTTCTCTGAAGTTATTTTCCCTCCTCTCCATGTCTTGGTTGAGTTTCACCCGCTCGAGTGCCATCTGCTTGGCGACCGTGGCTTCCACAATACTCTCAATACGATCGAGAATGTTGACGTTCTCTTCCGTGCCGGTAGAGGACGCTGTGTCAGCAGGTGTCGAGTTGGTTGTTTTGTCAGACTCCTTTCCCTTCTTGGAACTCTCTCTGGTTGCAGGCATTGTATTAAAATGATGGCATATGAATATAAAATGATATGTCCAGTTGTCAAGTGGAAAATAAGTAGGAATGTTTGATTTAAAAGCTAGTTTCAATGTCCAATTTCGCCAGCAAAGTTTGTGTAAAATCCAACACGTACAAGTATAGGTGGGACTTAACAATATCAAATTACCTTGGTCGGCATTTGCAGCAAATATTTAGTCCAAAGTTCCAGCTTTATATAGTCCAGGTAAAAGTGGTTTCTGGATAACAAATGATGTCTAAACACAGAATTACATGTCCATAAAATACACACAGTTTATGAAGGCAATTGTAAATAAGATCCACCAAGTAAAATATCGGGTAAAATATCTGGCTTGTCCACTTAACCACTTGCCACTGCTTAAGCATTGAAGTGACTGTTCAGATCTGTAATGTTCCACTAGATAGTCATACCTGTGTACAGACTCAGAGCAATGAGTTAGCAAATATCACTTTGCACGTTTGCTCATTATACTTGGCCCATAAGTATAACATCCAGTTAACGTGAACTTTTCACACAATAATATAGAGGACATCAATTCACGAAACTGCCAAATATACCAACATCCTTTATTTGTTTTCACATGTAAACAAATTAACTAGATCGCTTCAAAGCCAAGATTATACCCTTTATAATGAGCTCAGGCTTTGATTTCTTACCCTCAACCGTTCCGTCACAGTTGTCTCCGACGAAATATTGCTGACATTGACAGATGTAGTGATCCGCACCCTCCACACATTCTGCACCGTTCTGGCAGGGATTGCTATTGCAAAATTCTTTAATGAGAAGAAAAGCGAAAACAGACATTTCAGTCAAAGAACAGGTCTAAATTTGGTTTTATTTTATAATGACTTTCTAGTACATGTACTAATATTTAGGTGGAGTTTGTTTGTGGAGCCAGACAGTATGTCTCGGGGGAACAGCCGTCGGGACAGAGTGCGCTGTTTCTGTCTATAAGACACATCGGATACGTGCATATTCCCGATCCTTTGAAGGGATAGTTAAGTTTTGTTATAAAGTGCTCTATACACAAACAAATTGCTTTGAGATAATGAAAAACTGAGTATCAAAGAAGAAAGAGCATATCATTTTAACAACATAATAATACTTCCTTTGATAAAAGTCGGTTCTGAAGTGGCTGAAATATCTATTCAACATAACCATTCGTAATAATTGTTGGGCCCAAAAGTCGTTATAACATGTTTTGAAATGCTTCCTTATTTTTAAAATGAACAAAAGAAATGTTTAAATAGTTGTTAAAGTGATCCCTGTAAAGTGTCAGATATTGCACAAAATGACATTTGAGACTTCAATCATATATCAATATCATTGTAAAATACAATTGAAAGATTTGTGAAAGTTTGAAAGGAAACGAACACTGTTTACCTAGTGAAAAAACGAATACTGATGGCCTGCCGTAAATTTGTCGCAGTAATAATCATCCGTTTGACGATATCCGCACCCGTGTGTACAGACGGTACAGAATTCATGGAATGTGCGCGCGCTCGGCTCAACAGTCGGGTCGGGAAGTTTCCCACGCGCGCTGACCGGACGTGTTCAGCTACGGTAATTGTACTTTTTATCAAAGGCGTTGCTAGAGCTTTTGAAATAATGATTTTCAATGATAATTATCTTCATACTAAAGGAGCATTTGAACAAATCTAGCCCTATTTTATTATTCTCTTACCACAAGCTAAACAACACTGCAGAAGAGAAACGAGGAAGCTCCAAGTATTTTTCGTGGAGGTAGACACTTTACCTGGATCACTTTAAGTATCGCTCTATCTAATCACTATTTAACAGGGGGGAGTTGTAATGATAACAGGCTTTTTACTTAGTTTATTAATTTGGAGCATAATGGAAAAATAACTGTAAGTTTGTAATGTAATGGTCCAGATTTTGGTTACTATAAAATTCTGTTTGACCATAAACTGTACTCTCTTTACCAAAACTCAGCTATCCCTTTTTAACTCATTTTGACTTATTTTGAATAATTAATCGCGTTAATGGCACCATCAGTATCTACCTCACATTTAATCGTAAATGAATTCCTGATGCAGAGCGATGATTATGTTGCGAACAGGAGAACATTGTATTTGCGCAAATCGGACAAAATGTGATCTTTTGTCTTGTCAGTTACTCATTTGTTGTGATTTGTGAAGATAACATAAGGTAAGCAGATGTTGATAAGACATACGACAAACACGAGCAGGTGTACACAAACCTATTAAATAAATTACAAACATTATTTGTACGTTGATGAATACACCTTGCTTCATTTAAAAAGGGGAATTCATTCTGAAAATATTTGTTTGCACTGAAGTTGGATGAATGTTCACATGTGTGCGAACGCTAAGACCGTTCGAATTGTATGCATGGATATGAGCATCGTTAAAGGGCATCAAGCGTGGGGATTCTACACAGCGGGTCGCCATTTTGAACTGGGCCAGTTTGCGCGCACCGCATGACACTGAGCTAACGTGCATCACGCACCGTGCGCAACGTGTACTTAAGATGGCGCCGCGCATCTGATTTGACGAATCTGAAGTACCTTTAAATTGTCATTGCTGCTGCTGCAGCTGCTGGATTTTATCAAAACCACACTGATTGAGTGGTGTGTAGTATGCGCAAAGGAGCCTAGTTAAAATGGTAAACCGCGGTGTAGCAGCCCCACGCATAACGATATTTAAAGGGTACTACCATCCACCAAAATGAATTATGAATGAAAGGTAACATCTTTAGTATTCCATTCCATTAACAAGTTCACACAAATGTGTTTAAAGAAAAAATATATATGATTGGAAAACGCATCACCATTTTAAAGCATGCGTTCATGGGTCTGATTGTACGAGACTACTTTGTCCAGAACAAACGAATCGCCCGGGATTATATTGTCTCCAAACGTACGCGGTAATAGCATTGGCGCACTTGCAAATGTTTGGCCTGTACGGAGCCTGGAAATAGTAGTGGTTCCGTAAGTGGAGGAAATGTATTGCTTTGTTTATGAATTACACAACCCTTGGCAAAATGCTGGGTATATATTTGATATCACGAAATGGTACCAAAACATATAATTATGTGTTGTTTTTTGCCTGGTGGTCCCCTTTAAGTTTTCTCTAATTACGAGGGGGTGTTTCCCAACTTACCTCTTAGTTAGACCTTAGAATTATAGAAAGCCATTTGTAGCCTTTGAATTAAAAAAAAGTCAAAAGCAAAGAAATGCAAGTATATTATACTTGTCATACATTTTACTCCAAGATAATGAATCCTCTGTGATAATAGAACAATGTCAGTGGTTTGAATCAAGTTACAACATTTTTTCAAAGAGACTAACCGATTTCCAAAACTTTAAAGTCCAACTTAGAGTTAAGTTCAATTTAGGATCTTTGAAGCACCACCCCCCCCCCCCCCCCGCCCCCACAAAAAAAAAAAAAATAACAATATCAGTAATGTACGTTAATGCAGTTTGGTACTCCGCCTCCCAAAGTTAGTCATCATTACTGTAATCCTAATCTTAATTATATTCATAATTAATTGAAACTGGGTTAGGGTTAGGTTTGGGGTTAGAATGTGAATAGTAAAGGCCAGTTTCTGAATTATTATGTAAGGTGGCGTACCAACACGACACCAGCGCTGAGCAATTACGATCGTGGATAAAACAAAAGCTCCACGCGACAGTCGCCTACCGAGGGGATTTGTCAAGGGGATGTTTAGCTAACTATTAGCAAGATCCGTTTTGGAGGCAGGTGTTTGAACGACTAAGACAGTCACTTTTACGCTCAAGGTGGGTTTTTGAACATCAAAAACACCATCTCAGTACGCCTATGACACAAGATGACAAACTTACTAGTTTTACATTCGGGTCCGCTCCAGCCGACATGACATGTACACGAGTATCCGTTGACACCATCAGAACACACTGAACCTTCCGGGCAGGGATCGCTGCTACATTCATCCATATCTGAGTTAATTGAGGTAAACAAATGGTAATAATCACTGGGATATTTTGAAACAAATCTGTGAATGAATACATACAACAAATAAATTACTAAATCAATCAAGGAAAACAATTTAACCAGAAATAAATAGCAGTGAAATATGTACTCGAAACAGGAAAGTTTGTATGATGGAATAACTGAGATAGGCCTAGAAGGTTAAATGCTTCCGAAAGGGGTACATGTATATCTCCGTTAAAAAAACATAAAGCATGAATCAAAATACAAAATATTATTCAAGCTTTGCAAAAAACATATTGATATTGCGTATGTAGGTGCGTTTATATTTCCAAATATTTCATATTATGTCGCATAAATGTTTTGTAATAGATTATGTAATTTACACTTTGTTATGAAAGGTATGTGCATATTATAATTATTTTATTTTGGTATGATTAAATTGCTATGTTCATTCTATTGTCACTAATTATTTGCCTTTTTTTGAAATATTGCTTTCAAATCAATTCGAATATAAATACAGCTACTAATGAAATGGAAAGTTACTAGTGGAGCAGTCGTGACCAATGTAGCCTAGCGGGCAGATGCACCGGTATGTGAAGTCCCCATCTATACAGGCCGCTCCGTTCTGGCAAGAGTTCGGATCACACGCGTTCAAATCTGAAATTAGATTGTACAAAGTGTTTAGGGCATAATTTCGTTTATTTTGATTAAACATTATTTTAACGCGTGGCTATGAAATGCTTTAAGTTCAAACATAATTATATATACGGCAAGTGTCTGTAAATCCAGTTAGAAATGAGGATTAAAAGGATAATAAATATTGCGATAAACATTTAATATATTCACAATTATTAAATTACATACAGTTAATACATTCAAAGGAAAGTTTTGTTTTTTTGACTATTTCATTAACATTGTGTATGTTTCGGAAAGGATATCACTAGTGATATTCGTTTGTCTCGCAATGTGGTCAACAAGGAATCTAATAGATCACGACGTTTCATGCGCCGCTGCAACACTTTGTCAGGTGTGATACAAAAACCACAACGGCATTGGTACACACGAAGGGTAAAGGAAGCTATCAATATCCGCCTCAATCCCAATAATTTCAACAGAGACAACGGGATCGACATCCCCGAGTTTTGGATGCGTACGATACGCCGCCATGAAACTCCCCGACCAGCCCGACCTGCCCGCACCGACACGCCATTGTTTCCACCCAATAGGCCAGCCGAGCCAGCGGCCCGCTGATTGGTTGAGCACGCCATTGTTCCCGCCCAGCAGGCGAGCCAAGCCAGCGGTCCGATGATTGGTCGAGCACCCGTGTGCATCGGCCAATAGGCCTTGTCCGTTATTGACCAATTAGGAGCGTTCTCGCTCATGCGGTACAGCGCGCTGCGCTTGCCGCGGGGTATATATTCCCTTGCTTACATTATGTTCGTATGACACCTGACGAAGTGTTGCAGCGGCGCACGAAACGTCGTGATCTTTTACATTCCTTGTTGACCACATTGCGAGACAAACGAATATCACTAGCGATATCTCTTCCGATACTATATCCGCAATGAATAATATATTTAGTATTATTGTGTATGTTGTTTATAAACCCTTATATAATGGCCTCATTTCTTTTTCAAATAATTGTCCGATTTGTTATTTTAGAAAAGTGTTACCAATTCTTCAACAATTAATTCATACATTAAAACTCAAATATGTATAGTTATTGAACACTTGTCAAGCTTTGTTAATTAAACAAACTTGTTTTGTTTTAATTTGCAGAAACAGGTATAAAATGGATATGTTAACATTGTCCAAATCGTCATAATTCAATTGAAATTATTGCAGATCCATCATACCTTGGTGTATTTGTTTCGACAATAAAAGCATGGGATAGGTTTTTTGTCGATAAAAATATATTTTTGATTGTAAAACTATCCACTGGATATCCGTAACCGTGAACAAAGTCAGTGCAATGATTTAGTGGATATCACTTTGCTGTTTTTCTTTTCATTATTCAACCATAATCATGTCCATTCAACTTGAAATTTTCACAACATACCCAGTTGACATACATATAACAACAACATGCATTGTATTAAACATCCATCACGTTTTGCACATGTCAGCAAAGTTAGTATATCCCTTTAATTCAACCAAATTATACCGAAAATTTGAAGAAGAAGTGACACTATAGAATGATCTGTCGTTAACTCCACTGGATAACCGTAACCGTGAACGAAGTCAGTGCTGAAAAAACAACTAGTAGCTGAAAGCGGGCATTTTATTATTGTATATACCGTGATTAAATAAAATTAAAAAACAAACAAACAAACAAACCTCCGGTGTAATCGATGCTGAAACCTTGATCCTCCATGTTCCAGTCGCTGTAAAAGATAAGCCAAGCCTGACGGTCGTTGACCACCACATCCATCGGAAGGGAATGGTTGGTCCCAGTTAACTGCTTAATTCCCCCTTGGTACGTCGGCGTCCCACCAGGTCCAATATCCAGGAAATCCTTGTTCGCCTCCAGGCGAAACTTGTTGATGGTGAACTTGATCTTCGGGGCATTGATGATGCGGATGAGGTAAATACAGCGGGAGTTCGGTTTGTAGTTAAGCGGGTAGTTTTGCGATTCGATCATACCAGAGGACATGACGAGGTTCTTTCCACAATGTGTGTCTCCTGAAACAAAAATATCAACTTTAAAGCAATGCTTGCACGGTATATCACTATAAGAAAATCTTTAGCACCGCTTTAACCCATTGACTACGGGAACCGGGAGGGCTGTGTACAAATCTATACAGATTTCAATGGGTTAAGAGCATTAATAATACGAATCATCCGTTTACATCTATCGAACCTGAAGGGGTAACCTCGCTATTCATATATACCGTATTTACCGGCGTAATCGCCGCATCCGCGTAAACGCCGCATGCGGACTTTGAGCATTGAAATTGGAAAAAAAAGTGGGAGAAAAGTGCGCTAGGAAAACTGGCGACAAAAAAAGCGGGAATTTAATGGTTTTCCAAATTTGTCTCCTCATCTTGATATATTTCTTTAACAATATTTACGAAAAATATAGTTACAAAATATTCAGAATTACCTTAGTTTCGAGTAAAAATATAGTTTTCCTGAATAGGAACGAGAACTCTAGCACTACATGTATTACGAGATTGTCAGCGCAGCTGGCTTACGCATGTACATGTATAAATATTTACGTACGTAAACGTTTGTACATCGAGTCAATCGCGAAGCTTGCGAGCACGCCTTAGCACGCGTACGCGGCGCTCTGCTGTCTTTGCCAATACCATTTAGTATACATTATCTTGATCATGCGCTGCATCCATAACGCACGTAGCTAGATCGATGGCAGGCAAGCGCGGCGCTGGCAGTGCATTTGTTTCGTAACTTTGAAGTTAAAAACGTATCAGATTTAGCAAATATCGGCAAAAAAGGTGAGAAACCATTCTAGGCCAGGGTAAACGTAGACAATTTGGCTAAATAATGTTTTATCACCAAATACAATACAGTGCAATACAACCAATAGTCCCACACCTGCTGAAATGTGTTGTTTTGAGGTCAGTCAAGAGTGAAAATTTGACTATCGCCGCGTATGCGCCGCACCCCAACTTTGCTTGGTTTTGTCGAGGAAAAAGTATGCGGCGATTACGCCGGTAAATATATATGACCTATATAGATACTGGTGTGCGATTGGTCAAAATGCTATCACGTGACCATCGCTACAAGGATGAGAAGCGTTATATTGACCAACATGACGTAAATTACGTCATACCATTAGATATAACGCCGTTATATCGACTGGTATGACGTAATTTACGTCACAATGGGCAGATGGGTGTGTGAAGATGAACAATTTTGCGCGTATCAGCATCCTGGCACGCGCAGCGTTGCCAAGCTTTCTACGGAGATTGCTCGATCCGAAAGTAAATTTGAAAGGAAGGTCGAATAAAGGAGTATTTTCCGCAGCATTTCGATTAGGCAACACGTCTTTTCTACTGGAAGGATTTCGATTTAATTTAATGATTTTCCCTTGTGCATAATTTTATTTCAACACCAAATTTCTATTTATCTTGATTTGTATCTATATAGGTCATCATAATATAACAGATATTGACTTTTTCCTTCGGGAACCATATAACATTTCATTTCCCTTGGGGAGTTATATTTTGGTCTCGGAATACTATATTTTTCCTCAGCGCTACGCGCTTCGGAAAAATATAATGTCCCTCGACAAAAATATAACTTCCCTCGAGGATCTCAAATGTTATATTGTCCCTCTAGACAGTCAATATCTGTATAATATCTCCCTATACTAAAGGACCTCTTTCCGTAAAATTGGATCGCTATTCACACAGACATACCAAGATTTTATAATGATGAAGAAGGGTCACTATTCGTAATACAAAATTAGGCTCGATATTCAAAATATGAAACCAGGTCCACTATTCTAAGTAAAGGGTCGATATTCATAAAACTAAATCAGGATCGCTTATGTAAGAAGAGGGTTGTTATCATAAAATGATATCAGGCGACCCTTTTCTCACATTCTAAATAGCGCCCATGATTTATTATCATAGATAGCCGCCGACCCTCTTTATACATTATGAATAGCAACCTGACTTGTATTATGAATAGCGAATCTCTTTTTACTTTTTAATATCGACCCTGATTTCGTTATATGAATAGCGACCCTGATTTCGTTTGACCCTTATGAATAATTAGCAATTTTTCAAATTATGAATAGCATTCATTATGACAAGTTGACCTTTTATACATGGCGAGCAGACCTCATTGGTGAAACCCTGACTTACTCACTCACGCAATATATAATTAGAAAATGTTTGGAATGGTAAAAAGAAAGGTTTGTTTTAAAAAGTATGAAAATAGTCACTAGACTCGAGTGTATGCCCATTTAAACATTGAAAAGGTGGAAGGCGGGAACATACAGGACCTGAATATCACGCATTTAACTACTCATAAGTGTCGCTATTCATTTTACAAAATAAGGGGCGCTATTCATGAACATAAAGAAGGAGCCCTATTCATAATTCATATTGGGGGTCACTACTCATAAAGTTGGTATTATATAGGCTATGATATATGAAAAAGTTCGGTATTCATAAAACAATCAGGATCGCTTCTCGTAAGGTAAGAAAAGGGTCGCTATTCATAACAATAAAAACAGGGTTGCTAGCGCTCCTTTCCTTACAAGAAGAGTAGGGACCTTGATTCCATATTATGAATAGCGACCCTGACATTGTATTATGAATAGAGATGTAATAATCCGTACATTATTCATAGCAAATATGATTTCATAATATGAATTGCGAACGTTATGAGAAGTGACCCTCAGTGTTGATTGTGAATAGCGACTCTTTCCGATTATGAACTGCAAACCTTTTAAAGGATAGTGAATAGCAAATAGCGACTCTGATGAACCAGGATCCTTATGAATAGCGATATTAGCACATTGCAGCAAATGTATTAGATCGCTTTGAAGCAAAGATTATAGGTTGTGATGTATTAATGTTCAACTCTTGGTTATGTCTCTAGTATAGGTTTTGTGTTTTCGTTGTTATATCCATGTTGCATTATGATTATATGTTTTGTGTTTGCTAGTGCTCTGCATATCATTTTGCAAAATAGTGACCTGGGCTCATTATATTGTTTGATTTCCTTTGTTGTCTTTATATATTCAATAAAGTGATGTTTAATGAATTTTTAATGAGCTAAGGCTTTCATTTCTTACCCACAAACGTGTCGTCGCAGTTGGTTCCGACCCAATTGTCCACACAGATACACACATAGTGATCCGCCTCTGCCAAACAGGCTGCACCATTCTGACAGGGATTGCGATTGCATTCTATAACGAAAGAAAAAAATAAACATGACATTTTAGCCAGGAAAACAAGGTCAAAATTGGTTTGGACAATTAATCCACAATTGTTGCTCTCTACCCAGGTGTATACATTGGTAACATGATCAGGTGTTAAAAAGCTTTGAGCGCGATCATCAGTAGTAGCTCGGCTAGTATGCTCCCCGGAGAGTTGGGAAAGAACGCAATATCATTATGTGGGTTTGATATGTGCCTGATGACCACGGGTAATAATAATAAGTAAATTTTAAAGCGCATTTGAACATTCTATATGGTAAATGGGCTATATAAATGCATTGTTATTATCATTATTATCATTTCGGTAAAGACCGTTATGGGAGCCAGAGGCTGTCTCGAGAAACAACCGTCAGAATATAAAATATTGTTTATGTCTAAAAGACACATTATCCGGTCCGTTAAACTTACCTTGCATTATTGTGAATAATTCCTGTAATTAATCAACGATACGTTTTTAGAATCGCTTTAATGGCATCAGCATTAGTATCTCCTGTACATTATATTGTCAATGAATTCCTGATGCAGTGAGATTGTGTGGCAAACATGAGAAAATTATATTTGCGCAAATCGTGCGATACTCATCACGTATTCTTTGGACTCGTCAATTACACATTTTCGTGGTTTGTGAACAAAACATAGAGATTTTTTGATTTAAGACATACAACATTGGTTATATCGTAGAATAATGACTTTTGTCGATCACCTGGTAAAAATTGGTCTTTTCTCACAAAAGATTCTTATAGATTAGTTGAACCAACTGATATTGAAATGAGTAATAATGTTATGGTGGATTAGAGCGAACAAATTATCATTGAATCTGCAGAAAACGAAATATGTTGTTCAGTAAATCTATAGATTCGTTGCCAGCTAACATAGTTTTGGAAACACCCCATCGGAGTGTGTTTCATTCATTACATTTTGGGGTGTAACGGTTGATAATAACCTTTCTTGGAAATATCATATTGATAATATTTGTAGAATTATTTCTCGAAACACTGGTACTATCGATAAAGTAAAGACATGTCCTCATTTTAATGCATTAATCATGCAGTATAATTCTTTGTTACTCCCGTACTTGACATGCTTGAATTGTGGTATCTTAGTTTGGGGCAACACACATCAAACATTATAAGATAAAGGGTTTGTATTACAAAAGAAGATTATTCGTATTATTTGTCATTCCCCCTTTCGCTCCCAAACAGACTCTTTTTTTTTGTGGAAAAAAAAAGGAATATGCCTACTAAAGGTAAAAGAACTATATCTATTTCAACTTCGTAAATTTTGTTGCCATCTGTTTAAAAAAAAAAAATGTAATAGCTTAGTCCATAATTACCCAACTAGACATTCTGAAGAATTTCAATAATCTCTCTTACTGACCCTCCTGGCTCAAAATGCGAATGCCCCAAATTATGGAATTATTTAAGTAATGAAATTATAAGAATCTTATGAACATCATCGAATTACATCGCCTATTTTCCCGCCCTAACGTCATCCTTTATTTCTTTTTTTTTGTGTAAACAATGTCTTTTTTACTCGCTGACTCATAATGTAATCTGATATGATATAATGTGCCCTGTCATGCATATCTCTTCTTCTCACCTTCTCCTGAACCCCACATCAAGCTCATCCTTTCCATTGTTCAAGTTTGTACGCCCGATCTCTCACCTTTTTTTTTGCACAGTGTCTATTTTTGTATTGTGTCCGTCCTCTCCTATCTTTGTCATGTAAAGTTCTCTCTTGTCCCATTTTAACTTTTATTTGAGGGGTCCACAATTGTACAAGCACTGCTTTTCTAGTGGACCCCTCTTGTTTCCAATATGTATATATCTATTATTTCATAAGTGATTACACTTCATTTTGTAATGTTTTGATGGAAGCATGAATGAATTGAACTTGAAAATTAAAAAAATTAAAATTTATGGTAACACTGTGACGCTTAATAAAAAATGATAATTTAATCAAATAAAAATACCATACATATGGTTCTGAGGATCATAATGGTTTCACACAAAATCGTACATTTCATTAAATATTCTGAAAATGTGTTCTAAAAGTTTGATATTACCAGTCCATAGACTGCGTACATAATTATGTACGACCACTGATATTTCATCTCCGAAGTGGACAGTTAGAAATTTGCCCTCCAACCAAGCCATTTTAAAGCCATGAATGTTCACACTCTACTTGCCAACGAACTTCTTGATGAGATTTACACATAACACATAACCCTTTTCCCTCTTAGTTGCCCAATCGGACAACCAAACTAGACCATTTATGAATTGTGACTTGCCCACTATCAATTTTTACTTGCCCCAGGCAATAGGGTAAGTGTCGAGCATTAAATGAAAAAATGTGGGGGACAATCCCCTCCATTTCAAATGTAGGGGGGCATGTCCCCCGCCCCCCCCCCCCCCCCCCGCCCCCGCCTATTGACGCCTATGCACAAAATTATCAGTAATTATTCTACTTGAGTTGGAAATTGATTCCAAGAGATAGTAGAAACACACACAAAACGGCTTTAATTTCGCACTTGGGTGATTACAAAATGACAATACAATTGAATTGAATTGAAATCATGATTCAATTTGGCAAGTATTCTCGCCACAATATTTTGTTCCCACGGGCACTTACAGTCTGTCAGACATTAATCTTTGGAATAATTTGGAAAATATTGAAATAATTGCAACAGGTCTATAATATTCAATATTTACAGGATTATATTCTTTAAACAAAGGAACAATGTTGGCAATCTTTTATAATCAATCAATAATTTATCAGGTACAATGCCAGAGCTTAATGACTTATACAAAACATCAAATAATGGATGTACACAAATATGAATACATTCTTTTACAACTCGAGGTGAAATGTTATCTAGTCCACTTGCTTTAGATTTTTAAACTGAAGACGACCTTTGAATTATTTTATTAATAGATGTAGGTCTCACAGAAACATGACGATGGGGTTTGTGGCACAAAATAATATACTACTTGAGTTTAAAATTGATTCCGAGAGATAGTAGAAACACACAAAAAACGGCTATAATTATATTATTGTTGATTCACTAAAAAAGCTTTCGCACTTGGGTGATCACAAATAACAGTACAATGTAATTGAATTGAAATCATGATTATAGTATTTTCTCCACAATATTTTGTTCCCACGGTACAATCCCTGGGGGGGGGGGGGCACTTCATGAAATGTTTGGTAGGTATGTGCCTCCCCAGGGTTCCAATGTATAAGTGTTCTGGATCGCCGTGAAATGTGGCTATAAATCCACCGCCCGTTCGCACTTGTCCGCGCCCCTAGCGCTGGGCTGGAGATATTGACAAGCCCGCAAACCGCGTACCGCCTCGTCTGGCATTGGTCTCGGCCTAACCCCCAAAAAACACGGTTCCCGTATGGTTAATATTTTAACATAATTTGTATGATTCTAATTTCATGACCATATTGTAAACACTTATAATTTGAAAGAAATTTGATTTGCTCATCCCCTTATAATGTTTATGTATTGTAAGTGGTCTGACGAGATTGGTAGAGTGCGCGCTTTCCAATCGTGAGATTGGTTTTGGTTTATGGTTTGGTTTTGCACACACATCTTGAAAGGGAAAAGTAAAATTGCAGCGCCGGGGACGTCTTATTGACGTCAAGGAGGGGGTGGGAGTAATTTATAGCCAAGTGATGATATAATGCCGTAGTATCTCCATATTTCCATTATTGCAATCTGCAATTAATTATGCAATGAATAAATTAATTCGGTTACGAAAAAAAGACCCATTAGAATCATTTTACATGTTTATGTTTTGCTCATACTAAACCTTTATCTTTAGAATTGAAATTGTTAAATGTTCTAGATTTATGTATCTATGTTTTAATAATTTTATACCCAAAGCTCTTTTATGTAAACTTTCTTAATACTGATGTTCATCCACTTAATACTCGAAGCCCTTCTCCTTCTCATTTCATGTACCTCTATGTAGAATAAATGTAGCAAACAATTCCATTTTAATGACCCTAACATTTGGAACGATTTACCGCGTGAAATAAAACTTAGTCCATCAATAAATGTTTTTTTTTTAAGGAGATATAAAACGTTTTTAATTGAACAGTATAATTCGATTTAAAATTTAGATATTGCATTCGGTCGTGTATTTGTTTTTCTCGGTCTTTTTCGGGTATTATACATACATATTATTTTAAATATTCTTACCGGGGGTAGCATTCATAAAGCCAATGGCTTTCCTAGCTGCCTCCACATTCTAATAATTCTTTTGTTGTCATCTAAATATGTTGTAATTTCTGTTTCAAAGTAAATTGTAATCTTTGTTTTATATGTAAGGCCTATATGTTTTTTTATGATGAATTAAATAAAGAACTATTTCCAATTTCAATTCAATTTCAATTGAATTTCAATTTAAGTCAGCACTTAAGTTGCAAATGTAATTGGTTCTAATATACATTATGTTCTGCCTCGCAATTAAGTGCAACTTTACAATCGAGTGCAACTCTTACTGCAACGGGGCCCTGTCATGCCTATTCTACGAGAGCATGAGAGGGGATTTGAAAGATGCCATACATTTATCGTATGATAGTACACGAAATACAATACAAGACTCATACCTCCGACAGCATACGTGCCAGTCACATGCAGTAATGTGAGAAGTAAACTAGTGATGAGGGGGATGCGCAAATCCATGCTGATGCCGGATAATGTCAGGATAAAACAATGACTGACTCGCCGACCGCGGTAAGTGAAAGTGACACCAAATCTGTTATGTGGATATAAACTTGAAATTATATCCCTCCTTTTATTCAAAATAATAGTTCCGTGTGTAGATGATAGTGCACTCAAGAACATGTGTGTATACGCAACGGGTTATTCCAGTTGAAAATCAACAGCTAGTTATTTGTAAGGTGTGTTTTTATTTGATCCATGTTGTCTTCCCGTGTGCGATGTCGAACGGTTGCAAAACACCTAATTACAACACACCCACAGGTGCAACTGATAATGTACTTAGGGAGTGGAGGTCTAGACAAGCAATTACCAATTCAAAAGATACATTACCCCACACGAATGTAATGAATGCAATAAACATTACATGATGTGGGTATTCAAACATAGCTCGCTGACTAAAGCCCCAGTCACATGGCGGGAAGTTTTAGGCGAACCGCAATAAATTAATAAGAGTAGAAGAAACGATTTCACACATCAATATTTGTACATCAACTCGACTGATAAATATTACTTAATCATTATAAAGCATGTCCAAATCTCAAGACTCCGTTACAATCAATTCATCACTTCATAACAAATTGTACACATTGTTGCTAATCCATTATTTTAGTATACAGTTGGGTGCTTTCCAGATTTATCTAAAATAGTCAAGGTAAATCCCATTAAAAATACATTATTTGCATTAAAAAAGAAACTATCGTCATACTTCTCGTTTGGGAATGGAGCAAAAACTTTTACGGAGAGTGGCGTTCTTAAAAGAGTATTGAAAACAAAAAGGAAAATAAGTGGAATGACTTTACGCAACTTTGCATCATCTGCTAGTAATACATTAGAAAAAAAATTGTGGTAGCCCGAGCATGCACTTCCATCACCATCCCCCCCCCCCACCCCCCAACCCCCTCCTCCCTTCCACTACCTCTACCCAAGACCCGGCAATGCGTTATTATTGTTTGTATTTTTGTATAAGGATGCAATGTTTATTTGGTATTTGTTCACCTACTTATTAATAAAAAAATAAATAAATAAACACAAAAGAGAACGTCCAAAAGATATCCTCCACGAATGCCAGCTGGTAATAATTCGCTATTAACATCGCCACTTTGGGAATGGGGCTTATGTACGTCATAACGCCAGGCAAGGGGGTATAGCAACAGGGGCCCGAAAAGCCGTTGCAGTAAACGGCGCCTATTGATTGGACGTGAACATGGCGAACGAACGGTCACGTGGCTTACCCATGCGTGCTATTTTTCTTTGCGAGGGTCTCATGTTATTGAAATGACGAATTAAAAATAGAAAATTATCAATAACAGCGACGTAATGTAATTTACAGACAAATATATGTTTATGGGGGAAGGGAAATGTTATGCTAATGAAGTCGGTTATCTCGTCGCGGAATCATTACTATAGAGGACTAATGACACCTGCGGTATTGTGATAAAGTGCATTCTTCAAAAGGAAACTAATATACCTATGTATAAGTGCAAAGTAATTGCAATATGCATCATCATATCAACATTAATCTGGTTATAATTCGCCGTTAAAATCGCCACTTTGCGAATGAGGCTTATGTACGTCATAACGTCAGGAAAATATATTTTTTAGCAACAGGGGTCTGAAAAGCCATTGCAGAAAACGGCGCCTATTGATTGGACGTGAACATGACGAACGAACGGTCACGTGGCTTACCCATGCGTGCTATTTTTCTTAACGAGGGTCTCATGTTGTTGATACGACGTATTACAAATTAATCAATAAGAGCAACGTATTGTAAATTACAGACAAATGTGTATTTATGGGGAAGGGATTGTTATGCTAATGAAGTCGGTTATCTCGTCGCGGAATCATTACCATAGAGGACTAATGACACCTGCGTTATTGTGATAAAGTGCATTCTTGAAAAGGAAACCAACCTACTTGATAATTATAATTGATGATAACTGTGAACAAGTCAGTGCGTTTCCACTCATTACTAGGCCAGTATGACATTAATTTACCGTTGAAGTTTCACACATCACCCAGTGGACATATCGGATAAAATAAATACATATTTTGTATCAACCATTTGCAAATTTGTGCACCCATTATCGAAGTAACCACTTATGTTGTTATACTGAATTATATTAAATACAACCAATATAAACACGATCAGAGATCAGCAAAGTAATACAAGCTGTGGGATTTTTGTACGGGGGTAGTAATTTTGTTTGTAATGGGGGTGTAATTCAGTCAACTCAAAAACTAGATAGTTGTGAACTAGAGGAAAATTATATGATCTTTGTAACTTTTGAGAATTATTCCATTTGAGTAAAAATGTGGTCTTGAAAGATTACTTTTCAACATAATCAAAGTGTAAAATACATGTATGTTTATCTGAATCGCGCCATCTGTTGTTAATATTTGTAACATAATTATGTTTGTGAACATTAATAAGTGTGGGTTTCAAATCACGGAATTTTCGGTAAGGCGATGAGCGCCCTCTCTTGTTCCGATTTTTTAAATAGATTGTGTAAAGTTTTTTTTATGCGGCCTGATATTGTTCACTGTCAATAGACCGCTTCTGTAATGTATGCAAATAATATGCGTATGACGTCAGACTCCCCGTTGGCAAGCTTAACAATAGTAACTAGGTCCGGCAAGCTCCGGCAAACTTAGCTTGCCGGACCTAGTTAATATTGTTAAGCTTGCCAACGGGGAGTCTTACGTCATACGCATATTATTTGCATACATTACAGAAGCGGTCTATTGGGAGGGACGTGATATGATTGTTCGATAATTATTGTGTGTGAAATTCATAAATAGTTATGATTATATAAAATTAAAATAATTTAATACAGTAATCTGTGCGAGATAAGTAAAACGAAAATAATACGGCAAATTATTCAAGAAAATAAAGTACAATGATATTTTTAGGAATACAGTAACGAGCAAATCGGCATCTACATGGAAAGGTTGAAAATATTATGTGACTAATTATTTAGCATAAACATTTAATTGTATAAAACGAGAGAAAGTGTACAAAAATACAAGGACGTAAGACATTGGAGAATGATTTATGTAGGAGTGACCAAAGCCATCAGATTCAATAATGTGTATAAAATGAGCACAATCTAGGGTGCAACTATATTGTCATTCAATAATGTGTATAAAATGAGCACAATCTAGGGTGCAACTATATTGTCATAGCTGAAGATATTACGTACAAATGCTACATTAAAAAGTAGTATACTGTTTAAAATATATAAATTAAATTTAAAAAGTTACAAAATATCACAAATTACTAAAAAGTTGCTGCGAGTTATGAGTAAGGTGGATAATAAGCACACACGTATAACATATTCCAATGTAGAGTGAAATCTCTTCAGAAAGACAAATACAAATATATATCGAAACTCTACTGCATTTCTGAGTTCAGCAATGTAACAAGGCTAGGAATCGATGAGTGTTTGTACCTAGAGGTTCTAATTCGGGGTATGTGTAAGTGTTGTGCATTTCTGAGTTCACGACCTTGCACTAGGTCCTGGCGACTGGGGGGGGGGGGGGGATAATTTTGGGATTTGCAGAGGTCTCTAGTGTATCTTCGTAATGTAATTGGTTGGGGTACACAATCATACGGAGTGCTCTGCGTTGTACACGTTCACGTTCAATACTTAGCGATTGCTCAGATGTTATACTAGAACTCCATACAGGGACTCCAAACTCGAGGAGCGGACGAATGTACATCGTGTAGATGAGGGCTAGGTCAGCAGTAGGAACTCCATTACGCCTGAGGCAGCATAATATGTAAAGTCTGCGAGTCTGCGAGTCCCACTTGAGGTTAAACTGTAGAGTAACCCCAAGAAGGCGAAGGGACGAGACCACCTCGAGCAGGGTATCATTGATGGATACAACGGGAGGTGGAGGGTCGAGGCGTAGAAAGCTGATCTGCATCACTTTACATTTCTGGGGCTTTGGCGTGACGGAGTTGCTGTGACACCAGTCGGAGAGCGAGTCCATGTGCTGTTGCATCTCGCTTTGCTGTTGCTTAGAGCGAACTTCAATTAGACTGAGATCATCTACATACTTCCATCTGTTATCGATTTCGGTTGCAGCGTCGTTCACCATTACCAAGAAGATAATAGGTCCGAGTTTGGTGCCTTGAGGGACACCACAGGTAAGCAGCTTGGGGTTGAGCTTTCTCCCTGATAGCGTAAGGTTTGCGAGCGATTGGATAGGAAACTGCAAATCATGGTCACAATTGATGGAGTGACACCGATGTCAATCAGTTTGAGGACGACTATGGTGTGATCTATCAAATCAAATGCCTTCGGGAAATCGACGGTTACTAGATTTGCGTAATTGCCGGATTTGTCAAGACCGCGATGGATTACATCAAGCAGGCTAACTAAGTAATGGTTGACGGAACTGCCTTTCAGTAATCAATAAATCATTTCACATTTTATCTGGGCTAGGTGTATATATCCATGTCTCCATTATGTTTGCGTGTTGCAGTTATGTTGCGCATTCCTATTTTAAAATAAAAAGCATTTCATCCATTTGAAGTTTGTATGCAACATCGTTCCAGCCTGTATGCATGCGACTGTGTGTATGTGTGTGTGTAAGTGTGAGTGTGGGTATGCCTGCGTGCGTGTATTTGGGTGTGTATAATTATGTGTGTATGTGTGAGTTGTCTCTTTTCTGCATGTGTGTTGGTGTGTACGTGTGTAAGTTTGTGAATGTGTGTGGCTGTGCTCATAGGCGTAACCAGGGGGGGGGGGGGTTGGGGGTTCACCCCCCCCCCCCCTCCCCCCATTGAGCCAAAAATGACTGTTTTGGGGGGTTTGAACCCCCCCCCCCCCCCCCCCCCTCCTTCAAATTTTAAGTGGTCTCAAGACCACATTTTATCGGTCTCGACCGACATTATTGATGGTCTCGGCCTCGAAAAGTGCGAAAAACCCTGGTCTGGGTCTCGAAAATGTCGAAAATTCTTGGTCTCGGCTTCGAAAATTGTCCACGACTACCCCCCCCCCCCCCCCCCCCCCTCCCCCTCTGCTTACAGGATTCTCAACCAATGGGTCTTGGTCTCGGCCTCGACAATTTTTGGCTGGACCTGGTCTCGGTCTCGAAAATGTGGAAAATGACTGGGTACGCCACTGGCTGTACACATGTACACACGCACGCACAAATATACGCGCATACGCATACAGCGTATTCGCGTATATTTGTGCGTGCGTGTGTACATGTTTTCTATATTTTAAGTTTTGTGTGTGCATGTGTGTTTGTGTGCGTGTGTTTGGTGTGGTTACAAAATACAAGTATCCCAATACACAAACAATGGATACCTTATTAAAGCCATCGAAACAATGAAAACAACGACTTTTTACAAATAAAATTACTCTGTATATATCAAAATAATTATCCTTTACCAAATTAATATATTATTTTAATGCATGATTTGGCTTAGTTAAAGGGTACCACCACCCAAAAATAATATTCTTATTATAGAAATGTACCATCTTTAGTATTCCATTCCTTCAACAAGTTCACAAAAATATGTTTTCAGAAAAAAATATATAATCAGAAAACGCATCACCATTCTCAACCATGCGTTCATGCGGTCTGAATTGCGTAGACTATATGCGTACAGAGCCAGAGCGCACTGTGCAGAGCGAAATAATCATCCAGGAATCTATTGACGTACGCGTGAAAGCATTGGCGCACTCGCAAATGCTTGGCCCGTATGGAACCAGGAAATAACAGTGGTTCCGTAAGTGGTGGAAGTTAATTGCTTTGTTTATGAATTACACAACTCTTTGCAAAATGTTGGGTATCTATTTGATATCACAAAACGGTACCAAAACATATAATAATGTGTTGTCCTTTACCTGGTGGTCCCCTTTAATTTGCAAGAGTTTTCCTATGCCTAGAATTTAACTCTTGAGGGAAAGCAAGACAAACTGTCCAAATAACATAATGCTGAAGACAATTAAAAAATAAATGTGGTGACTGAAATTACGATAACAAATCATCCAATTGATATTCAATTGCATAATTTTGATGGCAATAATATCGTAATAAACGAGAAGCAAAAGAAAGCAATTTGTTTGAACATCTGAACTTAGAATATCAACAATATGTGACAACTCTACATTCAAAGGTTTCGGTCGAACAAACTATCAGATATAGACACTGCAAAATGTATATCTCAAGCCTAGGTAATGCAGTATTTATGTGTTCATAAATTATGCTATACTTTAACGCTAAATTAAATTTGGACTAAAAGTATACGATCTATCCGGAAATGTGTCATTTCGATACAGAAATGCTACTTGTAACATGCAATTTTCTTAACTTTCAGGGGTTGTAATCCCCACCCATTCTGGCGCTTGGACATTTTAATTTGTATGTGAATAGTTTGCTTATTTCAAGGCTTAGCTTACATGACGTCATGCTTAATATTCTATTATAATACCAAAACCGCATGAGCTAAATATAAATCAAAGGAATGTTTTGCTATTGTCATGTAAACTTGACGATGCTTGTCGAAGTCCTGAAAGCTTCCAATAGACCAGTTCGTAGATAGCATATGGGACCCGGATATGGGTCGTTTGACCCCTTGACCATTGAATTCTACAATCATGGGTAGGATATAAAGCTTTTACTCTGTGCAGTCATGTTCAGAGTGGCAGATGGTTGTCATGGGATATCCTTTGTTACTTTCATGAGAACAATTGATCAACCTACGCAACAAGGAATTTCCAATCGATGTACTCAAGAATAACAAGTAAAGAACCTTATCCAGTCCTTGGATGTAGTGTTGGCTGTTGCGTATGGAGAGTGGTAGCAGACTGGCAACTGATGTACAATGCTGGCAATGAATAATGAAGTACACATTTATGACGATCATGCATTTGGTCAATACGAGATTTGTTGATTACATTTAGAATTGTGAAGTAAGTTCAATAAATACTGAATTTGGAAAGTGTCCGCTTATGCTCGATGCGGTTGCATTGTATAATCAGCGGAATCTGCTCTGTTTTCGTAAATGCAGTCAGTCAGTAAATTTGATTTGGATTTAAAGGGACTAAGTAACATTGTCCAAATCCTCAACATTTACATAGAACTATAGTGGTTCTCTCATACCTTATCATATAGCACGGGACCGGTTTCGGTTTTTCAAATTTCCATTTCATTCCAGAGATATTTACGATTGAAGTGTGTCTGTATGAAATTGTCTAGGGGATAATTTGAGCCGTGTACAAAGTAAGTGCAATGTGTTAGTGATTATTACTTTGCTTTTTGCTCATATCTCTGCCAAAGAACATCCTTGTCAACAAAGTTACTAGATCCCTTTAAAATCTAATCTACCAATTTACATCGCTTACAATATCGAGTAGTTGTTCACTAGTCAATAAGTGGATGTGTATTGTACATTTCCATGATCGCGTGACATTGACAAGTATCCATGACTTATGCTCGCTGGGCCCAGGGGCCCGATTACGGACCGGCGACATTTACCATGGTAATTAGCATTATTGGCTCTTACTCATTGATGTCAATATGCTTGAATCACGTACAATTAACAGAACGTAGCAGGGCACACATGCCACACATACTCATTAAACCGTAAAGGATTACGCAATCATATCTAGCATGTCTAGAGATCAGTGGAACTAGTGCTGGTCCCGGATCGTGATCGTGCTCTCGGACACTGATCTCCATGAATGGCTATACAATGGCATGGTATGGTTAAAGGGATATATGAGTTTTGGTCAAACTTAATTTTTATTAACCAAAACCTGCACTATTCCGGTACAAACTGATCGTTATAACTCCACCATGCTCGAAAGGTATAAACAATTACAAACGATTAAGTAAAACAAAAAGAGCCGTTACAAATCAAAAGGGCGCTTGATTTTACCATTTTTCATAAACAATTGTGCATGTGATGTTTTTTTAAATAATGATTACAAAGATAGGTCAGCAACAACTAGTCAAAAACCTATTTTGATTTTTTTTCAAAGATGTCTTTTTCTGAAAGGTCCAGATATCCCCCTGCAGGGTAGACTTATAGATGAAATATTTTGAAATCAAATTTTACAAATGTGAGAGCATTCTCATTTCTCAAGTTGTATTCAAATGAACTTTCAAATGGAATTAAAACCAACGAATGTAGTGTCAAGGGGCATTTCGGGAAGTGCCAATACTCAAGTGTACCTTTAATTACGCGGACTACCCCTCCGCTTCTGGTGCGCCGCATTAACCAGGGGCACACTTGGTACCAAACCAGGCATCTGTATGACGGGTTCTTTTCATTGAGGGTTTAGTCGCGCCAATTTGGTCACGGCAGTGTGGTTCCAGCGTACGTTATTATATTTATATTTTCAGAGTCTAAATAGTTACAACGATAATAATACACACATACACAATGGCAATGCCGTGGCAAGTTTCCCTTTACTTTACTTAGCCTTAACGACGCAGCTTGTGAGGTTGACTAAAAGCAGAAATAAGCAGCATAAATTAAGAAGAAGGACATAATTTGTCATAAAGTATCTCGTATAGTTCTTTTCATTTGTTAACCTTAATATTAGTCGACTATCTCCCCTCCCCCTGCTCTAATTTACCCGACTTAAACGAATTTGAGATATTACAATTTGACAAGGATTTTGCTATCCGCCCCAAGCTGCATTCGACTATAAACGGAGAAATTGACTTTGAAACTCGAGACAAGGATTTGGAATATTTTCCTGGAGTTGAAGTGGTAAGTATATCTAGTGGTTGTTCTATCCTACTTCTTATCATTATTCCAATAGCAAACATTTACATTCCGCTTACACCAAGCTTAGTAAAAATTGATTAGCTGGTATAAGTGTTCTATTTCATCACAACTTCTGTTGACTATAATTTTGTTTAATTATATCAAAGTTGATTGTGATATCATACGTTCGAGTACCTAGTAATATAATGATGCAATATGAAGATTTTGACGATGCTGAACATTATGGTTCATACATATAACGTCTAATTCAGGACATTTCCTTACTGAAATACGGTATTTCAAACCTTGCAACTGTACGCTATAATTTCGGAGAGCTGTAAGTAATGTTTGCTTGGTATATGATCGGTTAAATGTAGTTTTATATTTATATATTTGTATGGTTGGTGTTGACATGGATTAGTGAATCGCATCACTTTTACATTGGCACATATTATGTTTGGATGATAGTTCCCTTTAAAAGTAAATAATTATTCAACCCATTCGATCTTTTTTCATTTTACATTAATCTATTGACGTTTTGTACGTGTGTATTTTAGAGAATTTAAATAGTGTATACTTACCGCTGCATGTAAAATGAAAAACCACTCTAGAAACGTCCATGTTGTATTTGTAAGAGAGCTTTTATGGCAACTAAGAATAATTGTGTCGGTTATTCTCATGATAGCTGTAGAAGTCTGTGGAGAAATGCCGATAACCTGTTATGCTTTTTTCATTCCTTTACTACGTTTTGTTATATTATCGTGTTACATGGATTATGGGACATGGCAAGTCAAATAAAACAGAACAGTATTTGTAATGGATGATTATGCATTTATTCGTGAAATAGTACAACGAAATAGGTGATGCAAATTTATTTTACTAGAGATTATGTTATTTGCTTTCTACTGCTACCAAAGTATATATATGTTTTCAAATGAACTACAGATTGTAGAATTAAATATTAATCACATAATTCTATCATTAGTGTTGATATCACCTGATCAAAATATATCCGATTACAAAATTGATATCTTAGAGAAACCAATGTTACAAGTAATAAATGAAACCGACAAAGCTGTGTTCAATTATGATTACTGTACCGATGTATTGCTTGATAACGTGATATACTGATATAAATGCATGGTTAAGGAAATTTATATTGGTGTGACCCAGAAAGTAATTTGTTAATTGGATGTTATTTGACCGAGAAAAAGGCGAAAAGGCAAAGTTATATTCACTTATTCATTGCACTTAATTTGTACACTGCTGAAAAGGACCCGTAGATAAGTTCATATCCCAACACTTCAATCGTAAAGTATCTTTTGAACGAAATGGAAAATTGAAAAACCGAAACCTGTCCTATGCTGTTATGGTTAATACGAATTAAACAAGGTATATGAGGGAACCGCAAGAATTCCAATTGAATTTTGAGGATTTGGACAATGTTTCTAAGTCCCTTTAAGTTCACATTTTTGTTTTAATATGTTGTACTGTGTAGTCGGCATAATTCATATGTAAATTAGTCTGACATGGTTATCTAATGCATATCATTGGAGAATCCTTAGGTAGGTGTTAAGCCTTTGTTATGCCCTAAGATGTCATAATTTGTCTATGTTAATCTCTCTGTAACATATTATGTCGTGGCTTATTTTAAAGGGATCTAGTAACTTTGTTGACATGTACAAAGAGTGATGGTGGTTAAAACAAGGTGACTGTGCTGTTGCTTTCTGATAATGTCCAATGGGTAATGTGTGAGAATGTCAAGTTAAATTGACGTTGTATGGCGGAGAAATTAGCAACAATGCAAAGTGATATTCACTAACTCAATGCACTGACTTTGTACACGGTTACGACTATCCAGTGGATATTAAAGGGACTTAGTAACATTGTCCAAATCCTCAAAAAAAAAATTAATTCTAGCGGTTCCCTCATATCTTGTTGTATTCAAATTAACAATAAAATCATGGGACAGGTTTCTGTTTTTCAAATTTCCCGTTCGTTACAAAGATATCTACGATCTACGATTCAGATAAGAAAAACTCCGTTGGAGTTTTGAAACCGTGTACAAAGTGAGTGCAGTGTGTTAGTGAATATCACTTTGCATTTTCGCTCATTACTTGGCCATGCAATGTCCATTTGACTTGAAATTTTCACTCAATACCCTGTGGACATATGATATAACAACAGTATACATTGCATCAACCATTCATCACTTTTTGCACATGTCAACAAAGTTACTAAATCCCTTTAAACACTTTAATCGTAAATATCTTTTTAACAAAAGGGAAAGTCGAAAAACCAAAAACTGTCCCAAGCTTCTATTATTTGAAGTTGAATAGTTAAAAGGTTCAAGTGATCGTTTAAAGGGGTAGTTTAGTTTTGGTAGAGAGGGCGCTGCACATCACAATTTTTTTGTGAGGTAATGAAAAACTGAGTGTCGAATTCTAGAGAACATGCAATTTTAATGGCAGAATAAACTTTATTTGGTCAAAATCGACCCAGAAACGGCTGAAATATCAATAAAAATATCTGATCTTATAATTATTTGGGGCCCAAATAATTAGATGATTTTTTCAAAAAATTTAAAAAATGCTTGCACTTTTTCAAAATTTTTCAAAAGCTTTTAAAAAATAGTTGTTGATGATCTCTCTATTTAATCATTATTTCAATAAAACATCACATACATAATTTTGTATGAAAAATGGTTGAAACCAATGCCTTTTAAGAAAGCGCCCTCTTGAGTTTTAATGGCTCTTTTTGAATGATAACGGGCTTTTTGCTTAGTCGTTTGTAATTTTGTTTACATTTCGAGCATGGTGGAGTTATAACCATTAGTTTATAATGTTACTGTCCAGATTTGGTTACTAAAGTTCAGCCTTAGCAAAACTAAACTACCCCTTTAACACTCAACCCTAAGCAAAATGCTAAAATATTCCCTGTTCATCTTTTGTTGTGGTAATTATTATGGACTACCCCCTTTTAATAAACAGTTCCCACATATATTTTTTATAAACAGATTTGCTGACGAAGTACCACTGTAAACACACACACACATAATGTATAGTAGTTATTGAAGTGGAAAGCATTATGTAGTGTTGACACCACGTACGTGTTCCAAGCGGGGCAATTAATACGGGTGAATCAATTCACTCATACACCGATGATAAGGCACTGGAGCATGCGTTTTGCCATTACCAACTATTCATAACTTGTTATGATCCCTTGAACCCATAGACTGAAATCAACAATACACACAATAGTTTTGAGTTTGTATTACATGGAGTGGATCATCGATATACATATGAACAGCTCAGTTCCAAAAGGCGCTAAATCCATTTTCCATGAAAATTGAGTTAACGATAAGCTACGTAGCTATCCAGGAATCCACATTTTACGACAAATTGCTCACTCAAGATCAAAATATAGAAAGTTGAATTTTCATATTCCCATATAGGCACGTGTAAAAAGTTGGGCAAAGAAACCTGTTTTGCTCGAAAGTTGAAAAAGTGGATATAGCACCTTTTGGAAGAAAGCTCTTTATATCAAGAGCCAGCAGCGCTATTTTGATTAAAGAGAGGAGATAATCATAGATATATTGTTATCGTTATGCTTATATGGTTTTGGTTAAACAGTAATCGTCCAATCATTACAATTGTGCATGCTACCATGGCTACAGCATGGGCTAAAACTCATCAATTTCGCCATTGCCTGCACACCCTAGATCCGCATGCCCCACCCCCCCCCCCCCCCCCTCCCCATACAAATTAGATAAAGAGCAGCTTAAAATGTATTTTTCCCCCCTCCCCCTCCCCCTCCCCCCATAATCAGATGCCCGTCATAACTATGCGTCTTTCATTAATACAAAATCACTTTTGCGCCCTCAGAATCTAGTAAAATTCTCTAAATCGACAAAACTCTGACACTTTGTTCTAACCGTTTTACCAAGAAGCATTGGTTTTTCGAATTTCCATTTCATTAAACAAATATCTAAGATTAAAGTGTTCGGATTTGTAATTGTCCATTGGAAAGCTATGATTGTGTATAAAGTCAGTGCGATGAGTTCGGGAATATCACTTTGCATGGTCGCTCATTACTCTTTCATGTGTATTTCGTATACATTCAAGTAAACCCTTTATCCCCAGCAAAGGTCAACCGTCTTCAAAACTGCAACATTCTTTTCCACAGCCTGTCAGATCATTTTGGGAAACTCACTGTCTCAACACGTGAATCATCATAGCTAGTATTACTGATGTATGCCTTCTTGATACAGATGGCTCACCATATGATTAATTCTACTTCACCTCGCTTCCACACTCAGCATTACTTTGCCAGGTTAAGTCAGCTATTTCAATTCTTCCACTTTGCACCACGGCTCATTGAAGCATCTTATACCCGGCCTGCTTGTTATTACCGAACATGTACCAGGGGTGTTCAAAACGTTCATAGCCCGACCTTGAAGGAGCAAAGGTGCAACATCGGTTAATAGAGAGGGGTGTTCATTAGTCTTCATGAACCTCATCTACAGCCTCGCATTTTTCGGCATTCTTCCTGAGGTCCTCCAGGACCTCCTTTAAGATGTATCTTGAAAACCCCTGAAAACCCGCATACTGGCATATTTTGTCTCATTATCCTCCTGAAAAGCACAACTTTGGGAGTGTTTATCCAAGGGAAGAAATCGAACGATGCCAGGTTATGGGATTAGGGAGGAAGCAGCACAACCCCATCCCGCAGTCTATGGCTTTTGCAGGGGTATCCTGTTATTGTGAGCAGGCACATTGTCTTGGAGCAGCACATGCATCGCATCAACTTGCATTGCTTCAATTTACAAGTGATTTTTTAATGAACAATGCATCATGGTCAGCCCGTCTAGAACCAATTCATAATACAACTATCATGTGAAGGATGCGACATTACATACACAACATTATATATCCCAACTTCCTGCTCCTTCAAGGTCGGGTTATGAACTTATTGAACGCCCCTCGTAGCCTGATCTCCACCCACCTTCTATCTCTCATGATTCTTACCAGTTCTACGTATCCATCCTTGTTTTTCCTTTCAATATTCAAGTGATTTTAACCAAGCTACATGGAACTCCGCAGCATGTAAATATGTTAGTTCTAGTATCCACAAGATAACTCATAACAGTCGCAGCTGGACACACTACCGTTTTGTATAATGTCGCCTTAACTCATTGTTGCAGATATTCGTCTATCACATATCACCCTTTTGTCACCCTTTCCAATACAACAACTTCTCCAATATCAAGTATATGGATGCAGTGAAGATTTAAACGCGTCTTACTTTATTTCTTCTTTCTCTTTCCGTTTCACCTGTCACAGATCTGTCGGCAATTTTATGCGAAATGGCAAAGATTACAGGTATACTGCTGGCGGAAATAGCCGAGGACATCGGCGGCAGCGATACAAATGTGCTCGATTTAGGTTTGGGGCTCGGTTTCACCGAAAAGGAGGTAGAACATTACATTGAAGCAAATAAAAGCGAAGCCAGTGTGACAACAAAGGGCACGACAAACATGCTTCACGACTGGAGCAGGAAAACGCCCAAGAAAGAGCAAGTCCTGATAATTAGGAAAGGCGGTGGGGACGTTCGGCCTTGGATCTATAATTGCCAAGAAACGCTTATCGAAATTCATGACAGGTAAGTGACGATTCCAGGGGGACCCTTTTTTTATTTACCATAGTATGCTATACATTTGACATGCGTGCACATTTTTGCGGCGATCGGCCGTTTCATGGCCGAGATCTTACGGCGCGGCATAATACCTTCACCCCCACCCCCGGCTGTAGAAAAGCATCAATAGCCCGGCCTTTTGAGGGTTAGACAATGGGTGGTTTTCAAAGCATTACACCATTTAGGGGTGTCAACTTACGGAGGCGCACTACGCCATTTAGGGTCCATTTCAGAAGTTGATGGACACGAGTGGGTAGCACTTTTGTATATGAGTGACCACCCCCCCCCCCTCCCACCTCCCCACCCCCCACCCCCCCCCCCCCCCACACCCCCCTACAGGGATGACGATATGATTTACTTTCGTCGCAAACTCATGTTTAGATGCATGAGATATGGACCATGCATTCGAATTATGCATTTAAAAATACCATAACTACGTCATTAATTTATTACCCCAATATTTTCTTTACATCATCTGCAATAAATCTCATGCGAGTCGCACGTTTAAATTGTAAAGAAGTGTATTGCAAGCATCACAAAGTTTAGCAAAGCTTTTACAATGCCAATATAATGCCAATATAATCTCAAAGCAGTTATTGTTTTGTCTTAATATTTTCATTTTCAACTCTAATTTTCCAATAATGGCTAGCTATAACACAACTTGTTATTGTGTATCCAGGATAAATTTGACTGGATATAGCAGGACCTGACACTTTGTCGGGATGCTAGGAAGAAATTGTAATTTTACGTTCACATAATGCATGTTGGTAAAAATTGGAACAGTAAAATCTTTGTCAATTTGTATCTGATTTCTTAGAAAAATGCATCAAATCAAAGCTTGTCATGAGGCTTCACTCGTGATTTGGAAATCTTAATGTTGATGTATACAAACACGTGCAAGATTTTGATATAATCCGGTCACATATATCGTCGTCCTTGTTCTTCAGAAAAAAAGAAGAAAAAAAATGTTTCACTTCTGTCAATAGAGTTGCCTGAACATGGAATTGTGTTAAATGTGCCCAATCATATCATGACTCGTACATTGAATAATAATGAATGTCGATTTGTGACTAGGTCCCGGTGATCGAGCACAGAGAATCAGCGCAGTGGGTGCAATGGACGCCATCTTGTCTCGGCCTTGGTTGCATGCCGCCATCGTTCTGGTTGTGTCCATCGTGTTAGCTGTCGTTTCTCAGTCCTGGATGTACGCCACGATCCTTCTTGTTGTGCCCTTCTGTGTCGGCGTCATCGTCCATTTCGTCTGGCGAAGATATCGTAAGCATGATTTATTCCATTTTTGTTTCCATTTTCCTATCAAAGTGTCGATTTTATATATTGTTAAAGGGATCTAGTAACACTTTCCTTATAAAAGAAAATGACTTCAAACTGTTATGGGTCTGTCATACCTTGATGAATTCGTATACTAGTAGCAAACTTATTGGTAAAGAAACTAGTATAAATCTTTCTAACTTGTTACACAATGAATGCATTTAATGTTTATTGTTAGTATCTAGTATGTCTAATAAGTAATGTGTGAACATCTCATGTTAAATAAATGACTATAACAAATATTGTAAATGTTTCATCTTGTCATAGAGCCACATAACATACATGTGTAAACTTGTACTTGATGCTTGTTAGAGCTACATACTTTTCTAGCTCAAACTCTGCATAAAATTATCTTTAAATTACCAATAATGTTAATATGTGATAAGCGCAACTGAATATCAGTATTAAAAACCCAAGATCTCTAATGAATAACTATCTAAACCAAACATCACATTCGCATTTTTTTAATTTTAAAAATGGGTGGAAATTGAATAGTCTGAAGAGCGACCTTGCATATTAACGGCTTCGTTTTTTTTATGAAAAGAACCCCACGTAACTGAACCATTTAGTCGTTTATTACCTGTCAAGCATCATTGAATTATCGTTTGGAATGTGCAATTGATAACTAATAATTTTTACTTAACACAATCATGTTGGAACAAAACTGTACTATCCCTTTAATAATCATCATACAAATTACTTAAATTGGCTTCCGGACTAGAAAGGTGGGTGTAAGTACAAACATTGTGGCTAATGTAATATTTAATTTAATTTTGATTTTGTAAGGAATATGTTTTTTATTTCTCTGTATTGTCTTAATTTTGTTTGATTCTATTTCGGATTTATTTTTGTTTACCTCATTATCAAGCCCAATTTCACCAAAATAGATAATTCTTTATTTGTTTTATTTTTTAAAATATATAACAGGTAAACAAATCACCATTTACAGATGTCAGAAAATCCTCATCGAGCAGTACAAGAAAAAGAAGCTGCAGCTGAAACCTTGGGACAAGGATGCGTACACTGACTTCGCAGACCTGCGTAGTAGAATAAGTCTTCTCCAAACAGACATAGAATCAGATGCAGAAACGAAGATACCAGTAGAAGAGTCGATAAACGGTATTTTCCAAACATCGGTCAACGGCACATACCCATCTCGTATTCTCCTTGTTGGACAAGCAGATCGTGGCAAGACCACGGCATGTGATAAACTTTCGCATGACTGGGCTAAGTTAATTTCCGATTCCCCTCTACTTGACGTTACTCTTCTGTTCGTTCTGAAGTTTCGGAATTTGGACCCAAATATGTCCCTCGGGGAAGCCGTATAATCACAGCTTCTCGCAAAATTGCCACATGTCAAACCAAAAGACATAGAGCATCTGATTGAGGAGAATGAACACAGGTGTGTCTTTATTCTAGATGGCTTTGACGAGTTTAGTGGGAGTATTTTTTCCCGCGAATCCAATCACTCCAGGCTGATTCAACTGATACGGGCTGAGCGGTTTGCTAAATCTCGAGTTCTCGTCACCAGTCGCCCTGATCGCATAGAAGGTTTCTGCAACACCAAGCTCTCTGAGAAATTTGTCGTTTTTGAGGTCGAGGGGTATGCTAATAAAGATGCTCAAGGCTATGTCTCTCTATACTTTCCAAACGAAACCAAGCGCCAGGACTTTATGAAGTACGTCAAGCAATGCAGCATCGCCTTCTTGATGGAGATTCCATTCGTTTGCATGGTGCTTTGTTTCCTTTGGGAAAATAATTCTCTTCGGGGTGCAACCACACATACACAACTTATGTCGAGTTTTGTTGACTACCTAGTTGAACATACTGTTGCAAAAATAGTTCAAACAAGCGAAGAAAAGACTATCAAATCAGAAAAGATGAAGAATTCAGTATGTGCAATTGGTGAAATAGCATGGGGCTCATTGCTAAATGATCCGCTGAAATCAATTTTCACGGAAGACGAATTTACGAACTGCCATGAACAAATGAAACATGCTGTTGAATTGGGTCTGTTACGTAGGCAAGAAATCACTGATAGTTCGGCAAATTCGAGAATCACAATAGAATTCTGTCACAAACTTATCCAAGAGTACTGTGCTGGAGTTTACTTCAGTACTTTAAATCAAGACCAGCAGAAAGACGTTGTTAAACAAATGAGCAGGGATTTTACCCCTTGTATTAAAAGAGATGGCATTTCGGAGCTGTATGACCTAACATACGTACTGCGATTTGCTGTCGGTACTACTGTGCACTCTTTGCTTCCCGCCTTGCAATATTTTTATTCCATTAAAAGTTATGATCCGGATCATCGCCTCTTAGACTTCTTGAGCGAATTACCCTTAGGAGAGGGAGAGACCAACCCAGCAGCTGACGAGCTGGCTGAGTTACGTTCACTCTCGGCGAGGCGTGCTCGGGATCGTGCAAGTAGTTTCAGCTTTGAGTCGGCCAATGCCAATACTATTCTCGGACTCGAACGACTCCCAATGCAAACAAAGCAAAAGGTGAGTCAGTACATGATTATTAATTCGCATACCAATAGAAATATGATGATGACACAGCTGGACATTTAGAATGTTAAACTTGTTCGCTAAACATAAACGGAATAGATTGCTGTGCTTTTTTAATTCGATTTTATTAGAAGTTTTATCAAGCTAGGAACTAGTCAAAAACAACATGTGCAAAAACTGACGAAGGGTTGATGAACAAATGTATTTCTGCCATCTGATATGTCAACTATGTTAAATGTAAAAAGGCCAGGACCACGTTGCAGAAAGATTGTAAGTTACAATTGGTTGTACGTCAGATCATGTGTTCGAAATAAGCAAATATGATTGGTTGAAACGCGAAAATTGTCTGACTTACAATCAATTGTAACTTACAATCGATTGCATCTCTTTTTGCAACGGGGCCCAGGTTTCCCTTTACCTTCTTCTGGTTGTTGTGTGAGGCTGACATTCCACATGTATACAATCCATATTCCCAGGTCGAAATTCCCATAGAACCAACACCCATAGGAAACCCATAGACATATGCATAATGGTTTATTTGGGATTCTATGGGTTTCAATAGGGATTGTGGTACATGGGTTTCTATGTGTCTCTAAGGGATTCCTATGGGTTTTCTATGGGTATTAGTTCTTTGGGTTAACCCTAACCTGGTAAATGACTATGGGTCCCATAGAAACCCATAGAACATCATAAAACATCATAGGTGACCCATAGGAAAACCATAGGGACCACATATATATATGGTTTATATGGGAATTTCGACCTGGGTTATCAGTATAGTATAAATGACTATTTAAAGATAATAACATATAGTGTGTGCTTAAAATGTGGTACACATGACAATTAATATACCTGATACCTGATCATTACTTAAGATCACAGATGGTCGCCATTTTGAACTTGTTTACGTATACGTTGTATGAAAAAGACAGTAATGACAGTAATGATTCGTTCTCCCCTTGTTGTATGTATAATTGCATTTTAGATCGATTGGATTACCATCGATACGACCACGTTAGACGAACAACTGTCCCTGAGGCTGTGGTCCTGCCTCGGGTCGTTTGACAACCTCACAATGCTTTGCATCAACGAGTCATCTTTCGCCCTTCCCTCCAGCGCGCCTTCTCTCCCGTTGGTAAATGATTTGTCAGTTGACTTCTCTCAAGGGCGCTCCATTGGCGGGGTGTTAGCGGCGCTGCCTGCATTGAGTACAATGACGGTCGACCTTGAACACTGCGACCAAGATATCGGCCAGATAGCGGCCGATCTCGCGTATGGTGGATCCGAGTTGACGAGCATTATACTCAACGGTGCGGATGATAACAACGTATCAGATGCGAGTATGTCAAGACTATGTGAGGCTATCGGAGGCAGGACCAGCAGGCTTCAGAAAATGCGGATTTCCGGGCTGGACACAGATGAGGAGAATCTGGTCCATTTGATTGAGACTTGCAGGACACTTGACACCATGAGGGGCATCCAGTGAGTAAATGTGTGCTATTTTTATACGTGATTCGTTGAATTGAAAAACTTGCCTGTATAGTTGATAAAACATGTCGTATATAATTATGTGTATTTTGTTATTCATTTATTTATTTTCTACAAATGTATAAAAGTTTGTTTTTTTATCCGTCAACAACCTTTTGAACCTAAAATCAAATTATAAACAATTACAAACAAAAGCTTGCACGCATGCGAACAATTTGCATTCGACCATTCATAAACGAAACGTGGCTTTTCTTTATTACAAAAAAAAATTGTATAGTTCTTTTCTATTCTTTTCAATAAAGCTGATAATTATCCAAATTGAAATCGTATTATGGGAATAAAACATGATCGTGACTTTATTGGAGAGGAATATAGTAAGAGTCAGAAAATTAGCTGCTTTGTTTTGTTCTATTATCATCCATATCGATCATGTCCACATAGCACCATAGGATTTACAAGTGTTGACATGATATTGATCAACATGTTATAATTTATGCTTTAGATGTTAACAAACAGCACTGACATGCTAATAAGATCATGTGAATTAATAAATAGCTATTCCTTCCTATCGAATGAGCAAATGGATGCTGCACGATACTCAATCAGTCGGTATTCCTCTCCATGTTTAAATACAGGATCGTGCAGTGCGGCGTCAAACTCAATGGCAGACTGCACTCACACCTGAGGAGCCTTGATGGGCTACATGGCGCTGTAACAGTGCATATTCTACAACGGGTGAGTGCTTGAATATTATTCCACACACTAGATGTCTGATTTATTATAGGGAAATGTTGACTGTTGTCTGATTTAAATTACTCTCTTACGTATAGGACCATATCTAAAAGTAAGTAACGAATTAGTAAATTGGTTCTTTGTTATTGTAATATTAAAATGAAAATTCAATGAGAATATGCATATTATAATAATCACATTTTTAATTTTAGTGCCTTTCTTCCAATTGCATTCATAAATATGTATTATTTTGTTGAATTTTGATGTTAAATTATATTTGTATTGTGTTGGAATTTATTTATTCATGTATGTTCATATGTTCATGTACGCAAGGCATTTTAGTCCTCGGACTACAGTCTTGTTAATTTTGTTCAATAAATACCGATATATCTATCTATCTATCTATCTATCTATGCGTGTTGAACTGGGCTAGTCAAAAGCTGGTATTGGTAAATGAGATATGCATGGAACTAGCAATGAGGCCAATATCAGCGTGGCAATACAATTTGATTGAATGTTTATGGGAAAAGTTATAAGATCCGCTACTTTTTTTACTTTTTATTGCATACTTATTTCCTCTCTAAACATTCCACATAAGATTCCTTTCATTTTTCTATCATCCTCTTCTTTTCCCCCGTCCTTTTCTTTCATTCCATTTCTCCTCACTGTTAGGGTATACTTAGGATACTTAGGGTATACTTAGGATATACGTTTCTCTTTCTGGGAGTATTTAAAATGAATCAAAAAATTGTCCGGAGAGTATGTCAATTGTTTTCAAATATTTCCAAATTCGTTCGTAGTATCCGTATCCGTAATCTAAATTCGAATATTAATCGAACAATCGGGATAGCGTCTGACTTTAATTTACACTTGCGTTCGCTAGTAAACATTGTTATTTCCCCATGTTCCGATCACAATATCACTTATAAGAATCTTATATGATATGAAATATACTTCAAAATATTACTTTTGGAACGACTCTATTAAAGATAATGGATCGCTATGAAAGTATGTGTTGAATTGCACATTGATTTTCATAATAGATTTTATTTGTATCGTATATACCGTAGTAGAAGCAACACTAACCTCATTAATATGAAATGTTTTGATCAGAAGTGAGCCATCAACGTTACGCACACTAAAATGTATCTATGTGGCATATTGTTGGATATGGTTATTATCTATATCTAGGTCACTTAAGAACTGCTCTGATAGAAACCAAATCATTGTCCATAACCTGATATCTTTATTTTTGTTTGCAGCATCATACAGACAAAAGGTTCGCTATTCCCCATACATATGGAAGCCCCCACTTCAGCTTTGAGAGACGCCCTGGAAGCGATGATGCCGGTACCATATAGGTCAAGCGTAGTGGCACTGACATGGAGAACATTCTTCATTCTAAGTAATGTGCATAATCTTCGGGATATCTTCTCTTCGAAATACCATTCTGATTGTTAATCGAACAATATTTAGTCCACACGTGCACCGTCCCCCGTTCATCTGGATACCCTCACCTGAGCTCTGCGAAGCGATTGTGTATTATTATACCATAAGTCGAACACACTCACACTGACTGCTGACATGATGAGCTTTCTCCATCAACCTAAATGTTCATGATCTTCGGGAATTCCTCTCTTGTTTTTATCGCTCTGGGCCCATATTCATAAAAGCCCGCTAGCTTAGTTCCTCTCTAAGTCTAATTTGGATGACGTGACTAAGAATTATACACAATACATTTCAGTTGCTAACTAAGGTTTACTTAGATGGAACCTGTGGCTTACCCAGTTAACCCTAGTTGGGGACTAGGAAAACTGGTTGTTGCTCGATAAACTGGACATTAAAGGGACTTAGTAATATTGTCCAAATCTTCAAAATCTGATTCTAGCGGTTCCTCGTATTAACAATAAAATCATGGGACAAGTTCCGTTTTTTTCAAATTTCCCTTTCGTTAAAAAGATATTTACGATTGAAGTTTTCAGATGTTACAAAATCCAATGGATCGTCAAAACCGTGTACAAAGTGAGTGCAATGAGTTAGTGAATATCTCTTTGCATTTTTGTTCATTACTCGGCCATATAACGTCCATTTAACTTGAAATGTTCACACAACACCTAGTGGACATACCAGATAGCAACAATATACATTGTATCAACTACTCGTTACTTTTTGCACATGTAAACAGAGTTACTAGATCGCTTTAAAGGGACAGACCCTCTTTTGCAAACCAAATTTCAAAAGTTGCGAGGTTATTGTCTTATAATTATGAAAGAAAATGTCATGTAATAGCATGCCTGAAAAAATTAGGGCTTGAAATCTCTTTTTCGTGGAGTTATAGACCTAAAACTAATAAACCGTCGTCCAACGTTTAATTGTGCATTATACGTGTATTCACCCGGTGAGAAAGTTCAAACACGGAGTCCCACATTGCTATGCGTGACCCAGGGCCTACGTGACCCGCGCTAGCTACGTGACCCGCGCACAAATAACAACGACATAAGCGAATAATATACAAAATAACCAAATCTCGCTTAAACTGACTACATGTAATTATATATTCTTCATTTTTTAGATCTTTTTCCGTGACATACCTTTACAAATGTCGGCTTCACAATACCTTTACAAGAATAAGTACAATATTGTTGTAATATTATGCTAAATCAGTTAAACTCCTTTATTGACCGATATATAGTTTGATGGAGGGACGCATTCGTTTTCCATTCGTAGAATCCAAATTACAGGGCTGTTCGATCTGATTGTGTTGTGTGTGTGTTACATTCATCCCCATCCGTCAACTAAAAACTGTTCAGACGTTTTGTAAAAGAGGGCCTTTCCCTTTAATAGGCCAGTTAGTGAAAGCAAGATACATGAATTCAGTTCTGTATTTCAGATATCTTAAGGATCACATTTTGAAATTAAAAATAAATACAACAATTGTTTATCGGATGTTTTACTGAATTTGAATTTGCAACAAAAGACAGACACTATCTTTAAACATTATGCACCTTCTCGGTAAGCATAGCACGAGGAGTAACAGTTTAGATAAGAGCGCCTGGAGTGTCACACTGCGATATACATGGCGCTATATAAATTGCCACTATTATCATATTTATGTGATTATTATAATTTGTCTCATTATCATTATCATTATTATTGTTATTGTTAGTATCATTATAAGAAGTAGTAGTAGTAGTAGTATTAATATTAGTATTACTACAAATATTGTTACGACAACTGAGTTGTAAATTACTTTCACATAATAAGCAGATGTAAAAAGTAATAATTGTTGTCATAGAGTCAATATTTCAAGAATATTTCTCAAAATAATGCTGTCATAGTGCATAGTATCTCTCCCAAGTGTAATGATATTGAGACAGGCGTCGGGAAATCGTTCAATACATTTTCATTTGATCCATTAACTTTGTAAAACTAAGTAACAATCAATGAATTGTAAATTTTGGCTTACTTTGTTAACAGAACATGAAATGGGTGTTGATTTTTTCAAATGTATCAAATGTCCCATCAAGGACGGAGTCCCACATATTTGTGGGTTGGTAGTCCTACACTTCAGCAAGAAGATACAAAGTTATATTAAGTATACAAGGAGAAAGAGCTTAAATTTTTAAATTTGTTTTAGAGCCCTATTTTCGTAACTATACATGTACCTGCTTTAGTTTTTTGTAATTATTTTTGTTATTGAGTAGATCGCTATAATTTAGAAAAATCCTTGCATTATCAACACATTGTGATATTTTAAAAAACAGATTTTGGCGTTCAAATTGCCAACTTTGCGGCAAAGTAACTTCATATTTTGTCTTAAATTGTAATTACTAAATATTTTCGACCTATTTTTCATTTCATTAAAAGGTTTTAAACAAATTAGTAGTTGCAAATGTGTAGAGGAAAATAATGATACATTTTTGCCTTGAAATAGCTTTCGCCCTTGATGGGTTAATTATGTAAATGCCTAAGATTGAATATAATGAATATAAAGCGTTTACAGGAACGCCATGAGAAGGCAGGCAGAAATCAATGAGCAGTTAGCAATATATTCTGTCATCCATTGTTACACTTTTAGTGGCCTCTTATGTGAAAACTATCACGCACCGTC
>JBAMJV010008601.1:0-18411 GCA_037951105.1 Echinarachnius parma
CAGTCCTTTTAAAAATGCTCAATTTAATCCAAATTATAATTCAATGTAACAATTATAACAGATTTGGAGTTTACATGGCATCGGATATATGAATTACATAGAAACCTGTACAAAAATTGCATTTTTTTGTGACAGTTTGAGCAATTATCGACCTCTAAAATCAGTTAAACATGTCCGACCGGGATGAATTATATATCAAAACATGCGGGAGACTTGAGAGAAAAAAGTAATGAAGTTTGAACATGAAATTCCAATCGGTCTAGATGCATGTAAAAAAAAACGATAGGGGGAGGGCCAACATGGCGCCCCCACCAGTGGGATTAGGGTAAACCCTAACCAGGCGGGGGGGGGGGGGGGGGGTGGAATCCACCCCCTCAACTTTTTCGCGCGATAATTCTGCAACGCGCGCAGGTATTGCCGCGCAACTTCTTGAGTTGTTTCATTGAAGTCTTGCGCAACTTTTGAGACCAAATTTGCGACGACCGGGGTATACCGTTCTAAAGTCATGTGACCTTTTGTAAATCCTATGGAAATTGATTTTTTTTTTCCTAGAATAGACAAAAACTTCATTATTTTTCATTCTAATCACTGCAATCATTTAATTTGGGGCTAAAAATTGTTGGATAATGGTAAATAATTTATTCAATTGAAAAAACAATAAAAAACAAAAGTCGAAAAAAAACAGAGAAATACATAAGAAATTCCAAAAACAAAGAAATACATTACGAAAATTTTGGCTGTCGCAATTTTTTAATGTTCAAAACCTGTTAATTAAGTCATAAAGAATATTCATTCACAAAATTACCATATTCTGAGCAATATTTAGTGATTTACAGACTAAAAGGGGATTTCTGCATAAATTTGCATAATTAATTAAAAATGTATTATTTTCAAAAAAAATTACAATCCGATCTTGTAGATTACGTTGCAAGCTATCTACGTGCCAAATTTCGCGGTGGCCACGCGTTCGACGGCCGAGATCTCAGGGGGGGTGGAATCCACCCCCCCCGGCCAGAGCATAGCCAAAATAACCCGGCCTGGTTAGGGTTAAGGAGCAGCGTTAAAGAACACCTTTGGCTGATATAAATTTAGCTCAATAAGAATGTTATCTGCAGTAGAGATTCTCCATCTGCAGTGTATGCAAATAGTGAATGATTATTACCTGACAGGTATCTATATCTCCACGCTCATAGCCAGCACAAATCATTCGATCAGTAATGAGACTTTCTCCATACAGAAATTCACATCTGTCATTGTCTATCAGACGGACCACAGCTTTCTGCAATAAATCCGGACTATAAACTGCAAAGAAGCGGAAAACAAGACACATTTGTGACCGGCTCTGTCACTTTGGGTAATTCATCGGGAATATCAAAATTGAGATTTTTAGTGTTTTGAATTCTCTAGGATTTCAGCTTTTAAAATGATATACAACTTGATAAGTATGAGTTTCTTGAAGGCTAGAAAAACGCAAATTAATAACATGGACCAGAGCCCCGTGAATTGTCAAACAACGGAGGAAAATCGCTTCTAAAGTTTTGCATCCATTCAGAAAAGCATTCTCACACACCGAGCGAGAAGTTGAACGGTTCGCTTTCACATTTCCGCTCGTAATCGATCAGCAAACATAATAATGCATGCACAGTTATACTGTTATTCATCGGCCAATCAGCAACGCTTTCGCCTGTATTACGTAATTGTACAAAGCCTCAGCCCTAAGTCTCAGTTGATCGACAAACTAGCCCATGTGCCGCCCTTTGATGTGCATGTATTACAACCGCGGTGTATTATGTATGTACGTACCGCCATAAACCACCGCATCATATTCACCGTACCGCCGCTGTACCACCGGTAGACAAAAGAAAAGCGCAGTTTTTATACCGTATGATATGGTACGCTGCACACGCACACTGCACACTTGCGTCATGCCCAGCACGATTCAATGCGGTACCCATAGAATTATAAACAAACCAACCACAACTACAGTAAGTTAAATGCCGCGCACGCTTCCCGGAAATGTACAACACACGGACAATACAACTCTATTCAGGTTAGTCTGACCAATCACTGTACAGCTACAGTGCTTTCCTCTTGCAGCTCGCTGCGGCGGTACGGTCGAATCACACATACATAGCTGGCGTGTTCGTTTCACAATCGATCATGATCAGCCAGCGCGGATTGACAGAGTTTCTGGTCGAAACCGAAATGAAGGTTGCTTAGAAAAATCATTATTTACGGCATAAAAAAATCGAATAAGGACCTGAAATTTTCAGAGAATGTAGATGAAACATGTAAGTATCAAATCCCATAAAGTAAAAAATTTCAGCCAAAGACAATATTTTATGATTTTGAGGCTCTAAGTACTAAAGACCAATCGCGACTTTATACCCATTCTCTGGGAGCCGGTCTCATTTAACCATTATTAACCACTTATCTAAATACCACTGAATCAATGTAAAAACATCACATGCACAAAGGCCTATTATGCATTACAAATAAGCAGAGGAAATGTTGCCTTGACGTGATCTAAATTGCTAGATTAATGCTCTACCATTGAGCCTTTAAAGTTGTTAAGCGCTGGCTTTTCTTACATTCCCTTTGTTATGTTGTAATTTGGACAAATTGATTACTGTCCTTTCAATTCATATCCGTGTGTAAATTGTGAACATGTTGATTTATCTTGAGATCTAATTATTTAAAAAAATGTCCTGCTTTTCTTCACAACATTGCTATGGTTTGGAGGAAATTATGTGTGAATAAAATTCTTCTCCAAGAAATCGCCAGTAGTTGTAATAGTGCTTAATATAAAGCAACCTTTAATTAGCAAATACCACAGTACTACCCTCAATGATACTTAATTTGCAACATCATATATACTAAAACAGAGAATGATAATATTCAGTAAAATCTTATTCGATTTTTAATACTGATCCCCAAAATATTTTCAATGCAAAAGAATTGAGAAACCATTTGCATCTATTTGAAAAGAATTATATAATGGGGAATAGCTTTTGCCTTGTACCATTAATAAACAGTTTTCTGCATACTGAAAACCACAACGGAAGATAACAAACCTCAAAAGAAATCAACTTGTAGTAAAGATTGATGGATAGCCCATAAGGACACAGTTCTTTATTTAAATGATAACAAATTTACAGACTCCCGCAATGCTGCTCTATCACTGAACTACAATGTACCCTTAAATGCAGTTATTTCCAAATGACCTTTCCAATTCTCCAGCAACACTGAAGAGGATTTCTGTTTATATAAAATCCCCTGTTTGCTTTGATATAGATATACACTAATTTGCTATCATAATGGGCAGAATTTGGGTCATGGCACTCTTACCTATTTCAGTATCACCCCACCCTGTGATAATGCATCGGGTATAGTCTGATGTTTCATTCTGGGAGTCAGCAATGCATGCCGGTCGCACATAATCTGTGAAATCCACTGGCTCTGCAAGTTTGAGGAAAGCGACGTCATAGTCTTGTCCGTAGGGCGAGTATTGTGGATGAATGAACACGCGCTGTGGGGTTAAGCTCTGATGGTAAGGGGAGAAATTCGAGAGGGAGAGGTCGCCAAGAACCACATGGAAATTTGCAGGCTGTTCACCATATCTGGATGTAATAAAGACAAAATTATATAATTGTTAATTTCACCTAAAATCCTTAAATTTCCTTTTAACTAGGGCTATTGCCCAAACTGCAAATTTGTGTATATTTGATTTTGATAAACCTTGAATAAACCAATGTCGTAATAAGGGGTAATTTAGAATCAAGTTGGGAATACAAAAAAGGATAAAAGCTTCAATAAGAAGTACCCCACATTGGAATGGCATTTGCTTGTTAAAAGGTAGAATAACTTTACTAAAGACCTTTTTAGAGCAAAGGCCATATCATCTTACATTTACTTATACCACTAAATTAATATCATCATTACCATTAAACATGAGCAAAATATATCAAGAGGACTATACTTACACACAGTGAGCTGCTGTTATCACCAAGTCTGGTCCGACGAGGGTTGCACCACAGAACTGACCTGAAAAAGTGTGTGCCAGATATACCATCCAAGGGAATTCTCCTTCCAGTGCATTTACCCCACCCACTACCCGAGAATAGTCAGGTTCATATGCTGGTCTTGTTCCACAGATTGAAGTGTTGAGATAATCTGCCAGGTTAAATGGAAAAGTTAACATGGATTTAAATTTACATAGAATACAGATAGTTCTTGGTTCAGTCTGAGGATTCCATAATAATTGTGACTGGTTATAGCAAAACCCTGCACCTGCTGGTAAAAAATCAATATGGATATTTTCAAGCCATGAGAAAGGCTTCATTATATGCATTTATCTTAAAGGTTTCCTGAAATGCAAATGCAAGTTGCCTTCAACTATTATGTATACGTGTACACATCAACTATTTGACCTACATATGTGTTGAACTTATTCATGAACTTATTTACGAGAAACCTGTGTGTATATATACAATTTATTATATGCATGCTAACAAATAACAATCTCAAATGAAAGAAAGAAGGAAAAGATCTGAAGTTTGAAGAATATTTAAGTATATTTAAAAAAAGTTTTAGCAATCATTTTCTTCAGTTTGCTATGTCCCATCTCTAAAAAAACCTCTCCAGAGTAAAACCCCCCCAGTGACATCATCTGTCAATCATTTGCTATGTTTAGCTGATTCATTGTCAGAATACAACTACAGTACTCTCCGCTTAATAGGGTACATAACCTTTTAAGGGGTACTCCTGTTAAACGGTAGGATTTGACAAAACATTCCTTATGTTTCTTCAGGAAATGTCCACCTTTTAAAGGGGTACTCCTGTTAAACGGATTAAATATCCCTTTAAGCGGCGAGTACTGTATCATGACCTTATTTACGAGAAACCTGTGTATAGATACAATTTCTTATATGCATGCTACAAATAGCAATCTCAAATGAAAGAAAGTAGGAAAAGATCTGAAGTTTGAAGAATATTTCAGTATATTAAAAAAACAGTTTTAGCAATTATTTTCTTCGGTTTGCTTTGCCCAATCTCTAAAAAAAATCTCTCCAGAGAAAAAATCCCCCAGTGACATCATCTGTCAATCCTTGGTCGGCTAACCGGAGATGCACAAAAGACATACGGTACTTACAAAACAACATGCTCAAAATATCATGCACTGCATGTTTCTATATAATAGCTTATCAGTGTCTTTCTTGTCCTAATCATGGTTGAGCTTATCTGACATAGCAACTGCTATTGGAATTGAACATTTGTCTGTTAGAAAAATATTCAAACATGTGAAGCAAGCCCTCACCTGGGGAGAAGTTGCATTCCACTCAGTATTGTTTATCTTTACAGTAATTGAGTATTGATTGACATATAATGTCATTGGGAGATTTGTTGATGCTGGAGAGTTTCTTTTAGAGGTGGGGCATAGCAAACTGAAGAAAATAATTGCTAAAATATTTAAAAATATACAAAACATATATGTAAATCAAATAGTTAACCAAAAATTGATGTATACACCAATAAATAATAGTTCAGGCAACTTGCATTTGGATTTCAGGGGACCTTTAAAGACCAGACAATTATTGGCAATTTATGATTGTTTCGATTTAACATAATTATTTTACCTACATTATTTTAACTTAAAAGGGCAATTTCTTCAAAATATAAAATTGCTGACAATTGCAGGGTTTTGCTTTATCCAGTCACAAATCGTAATCAAGCAAACAGTAACCAAGGGTTAATTTTACAATTATTAGCTTTAAAGGGACTGTCCGCCTTTTACAAATCATCTGAACAGTTTCCAGTACCTAGACGAGGATAAATATTTATTGACATATTATGCACGCAAATTCCACATGCAGGAACATATGCATTACCTCCATTCCCCCCAACACAGAAGCCATCAAGTGTCCGTTCCTCATCCGTCAATTCAGTGCAGTCTATGGGCCATGGCAAACCAGTAGCATTCTCGTAGATGGAGGAGCAAGCTGACATGACGTTGAGACAGTCGGAGAAACAGAGACGATTTGTAGGACCATGGTGATTGCATTCAGGAAACAATAGGTTGCAAGCCATCTTTCTGAAATCACTGTGGCAAAAACTTAATTGATCCAGCTGTAATTGTAGAAAAAAGGGTACATACAATTAAAAGGATCTAGTAACTTTACAAAACGTTATGAGTTGATACAATATATATTATTGTTATCTGATATGTCCACTAGCTGTTGTGTGAAAATTTCAAGTTAAATAGACTTTATATGGCCGAGTAATGAGCAAAAATGCAAAGTTACATTAACCAACTCAGTGCACTCACTTTGTACACGGTTCTGACGATCCGTTGGATAATTTGACATCAGAACACTTCAATCGTAAATATCTTTTTAACGAAAGAGAAATTTGTCCCATGCTTTTTTTGTTGATAAGAATACAACAAGGTGTGAGGGAACCGCTAGAATTTCAATTGGATTTTGAAAATTTGGACAATGTTACTAAGTCCCTTCATTTTCTACACAAATGTATACATTACTGAAAAAAGGGGATCATTGTCTGGAGACTACCAGTAATTTTGAAAGTATTTGAGTCAACAAAAAGGTAATATTTACATAGTTTATTCACCCTCACTATGCACACATGTTCGAAAATAATATACTCCAGAGATAATTATTGTGACTCTAGTGGATGCAATACACGACATACATACGGTAATAATTATGGTTTAAGGCACATCTACATGTAAATGGTCCTGGTAGCACCATTTACTCCACTTTGTACATTTGGGTAAGTTTAAAAATAAAATGTGTTCTCATTCATGTTTGTTAAGGTAACATTTGCTGCTAATACACTGTTCATTTCAAGTGTAAATTTGTGCAGTTTTTACTGTTGTGTTTTAGGAGAGAGTCACATATAGACTACTAGTAATACTTTCATACACAATTGTAGATACTTACCCAGACATTGGATGCACATACACATATTACTACTTTTCTTTCTGCTTCTGGTATCTCCAAACTCAGCAGTATTTTTGTAATAACATAATTAAATGCTACCAAGTTTCTTCAAGGGATCATATACATTGGTTCAGGTCTACCTGTTTCAATGCAAAGGATGTGGTGTTGATACCAAATCCGGCGTGGCTGTCCTTCACCAAGACACTTTGCTCTCCTTTGTAACAGTTTAGGAAAGCTGTCTTTATATCCATAGATCAGACACAGAAAATAACGAGAGGCTTTCGTGAAATTGCCCCTGAGATACCAGTGCCCATATGAATCATAAAACCTCCCTAGCTTAGTTTCATGCTTGGTCCATTTTGGATGACATGGCTAAGGATTTAACAAATGATCCTATAGTTACTGTTAAACTAGGTTTAACCTTAGTATGTACCTATTAAAGGGTAACCAAGCTAACCCCAATAAGGTCCCAGGAAAATTGCTTATCTGAAACAAATGTAGCATGTTACTAAGCTAGCGGATTTTATGACGAAAGGCCCTGCCCTACAAAGTATACTTAATTGTTAATAATAACAATACCATGTTGCTTTATTATACCTCATCTGTCATTACACTGATGGCGTAGTCTTCTGTCTCTGCATTTGCATTCGGAAAATAGGTGAGGTTGTACGGAAGTTGTGAGCATACATCACTGACTGGCACACATGGGGCTGGATATTACAAGAATTAGTGGAAGAAAAAACACAAAACTTTTACTTCAATGCTCAACTTTTCTGATACAATTCCATTGCATATTTCTCTCGTAGCTACTATATTTTGGGAAGTGCCACCCTGTATAGACAATGGGCGATCTGCTGAATTGTCAGGTCAGCTGATTTGCCAAAACGGTGGATGACCGATATCAATTATGTACATGGTCAGGCACATGTGCAGTAGAGTACGCTGACTACAAATTTCTAAAGTAATGCTCTTGAAAAAAATACTCATTACTCTAAAAGTACTACATTGGCCAGACGGAAACTTCACCCATAAATATATTCAACCCTCATGATTATACATATTAAGTCTCTTTTAAATTCATATGGTCGTAAAAAAAATTTGAATGACAAATATGTGACCCATCCTACGGAGAAGAACCAAAAGTCGAAGTTGATTTTCAATATCTAAGCTTTAATATGATATAAAGTTTGTCTCATAATGATTCTGCAACGCGGAGTTATTGACGTTTTTCTAAGGCAAATATTGAACGGTCTGGAAATAAGATGCCGAGAAAATAGCTCAAGAAACTTTACATCCATTTCGAAAGTGAAATTAGCGTTTTAAGCAGGCCATAAATGAACCGATTGCATGAATAGAATGTCGTAGCAACCTTTATTCAATTTTCTTGAAAACTTGCATATCAGTAAATATGTATGATATACACCTTTCCTCCAGAAACTGTTGAATATTACCCATGCTTTGTAGAGATATGCACAGATTTACTTACAATTTAAGTGGGTTTGGAACGATAAACTGTACACATCGCGCACATGATACAATAGCGAGCACTTTCACGTAACAAAAGGGGCTCCGCTCTGGCTCTGGTTATTGTTCGATTAATCGATATTGACAGGCAGTTCAGCTAGACCCTCCTGCATCCTTTGATGAAACCATACCGCAATCATGCGTGTGGTTCCTTTTGAAAAATAAAGCTGCGACGCGGACGGGGCTTACAAGAGTTCATAACCAAAAAGAATTAAGTGTTCATACCCAGCGACATCATTATCATGTAGTATTCTTAGTCTTCTTTGTTTAACTAGGATGGTAGACTGAATCTGGAAAGCTGAATACATCCGGCTTTCGTTTATTTTGGTTTATCATTGCCAATTTGCAGACAGCTTACTTAGGTGTATATTACACACACTACAGTAATTGTAATCCCTTCCCTCTGCATATTGGCAACGACCGACAAACGAGTGCAATTTCAACCACACTTATAACAATGCTGCTAGCTTCTTGCATGCCGTGTTAAATGCGCACTTTTGTGTTTGTTTTTAGGAATGCAAACTTGTTACAAAGAACAGTATGTTGATACTTGAAAAGTAAAACGGGGTATCGAAGCTAGACATTTTGGAGGGGGAGGCCCCAGGTACCAAAGGGGGAGGGGGGGTGGATCCGTTGGTACAGGGTTTGTTTTCGTTCTTTTGGCGGGGATGCCCGGGGATGTCCCTTAGAAAATTTTGAAACAGGTGTCTAAGTAACGGAGGCGAGCCTCAGTCAACTTCAAAATGAGGGTATATAAAAGAGTGGGATTGTGCTTTGGCCAACTTAAAACAAGCTCTAAATAGCCTTTTCTGTTTGGTTTCAGGGGCCGCGAAACCGGGGGGGGGGGGGGGGCTGCAATTAAAACATTTAAAAGCATTTTTAGAGCCACTATACAAAGGAGGCCATTTGGATTACTAATCTCCAACTTAGCACAAAGGGGTTGTTAAGAGGCGGAGCTTAATATCGATCGCTTTTAGTGCCAAATCATTTCAACATGGAACGCAAACTTTTCAAACCCGCAAAAAACATGCTTCAAAACTCTGCTTAATTTTTACCTTTCCACTGGATATTTGTACTGGATATTTTGCGTACCGGTAGAACAGATATCAGGGAAATGCATGAGGCAATAATATTTTTTTTAACTTTTTCATGCAATTTCAAATCAATCGTGATTTCTGAGGTTCGACATCTTGCGACTTTTGGCTCCCCTGAGCATGGCGGGACACATATTGTTGTAAAAACACCTAAGTTTTGTATATTCCATTTACAATGTGGCAGCTAGGGCTAGGCTACTTCATGTACATTAAAGTAGATTCATGCCCCTGGCTTCCTGTCCTTGTGGAAACGGAATCTGTTAAAAAGGTTAGTACTAGGGCTCATAGCTGGTGCCGGTTGAATAGAGTACAGAAGCTATGACATCATAAACATCTTTTTTTAGAATGTTCAAATTTGAACTTCATTTTCCAAAAGAGTATACAAAATAATGCCTAAATACCGAAAATCAATTGAAATATTAAGAATTGGCTGAGATATGTCCATCCAAATAAATTTTTTGTCAATAGGCAATCAGTGATAAAGTAGCATGGTCAGACTGATTTGGAGGGGGGGGGGGGGGGGCATGCACAATTATTGGGGTGGGGGCACAACTTTTGTATTTCTTTGTTTAAAAAAAAAAATCTCCTGTTTCCCTTTTTTTCTTCAAATTATTGGAAGGCACGTGCCCCCCCCCTCCTCCCCCGTCTCTACGCCACTGTTGTGTGTGTGTGCACATGCACAGGCCTATAGAAAGTGCGTATGTGTGTATCGTAATGCATGCAAACTAATGTCTCTATGCATAAAGCGCATGGCAACTGCGCGGACACTCTATCCGGCGGTCAGTCTGTACACTCACACTGGGAGAAAACGTGAATTCTCTGGTCCAGCCGCTATGAGGGTTTTACGTCATGCGCATAACAAATGTAATGACTTTCAAATCCCAATAATTTAATCATAACTATCTTCATAATATTGAAAGAGAAATTTGGAAAACCAAAACCTGTTCCATGCTTCTATTGGTAATGCGAATATGAAAAGTGAGAAAGGCTATAGTTCTAATTAAGTTTTGTGGATTTTGGCAATGTTACTAGATCCCTTTAATATTACACTATACTTTCATTACTGCTGTTAGGATTATTGTTATCATGTTTAATAATAAGACTATAATAGCGAACTTACGGCAGTATTCTTCATCTGAGAAATCCCCACAGTTATCGTACCCGTTGCAAGTGAACTGAATAGGAATGTACATGCCATTTGAACACTTGAAGGCATTGCCACTTCCTGAAACAAAAAAATACACAATCAAAATTATAGTTAGCTCCACAATATTAAAGGAGAATTCCGGACGATTTTAACAAATACAGTATATTGGACATAAATCTAGGGATGTGCTTGAATATTTTCAGGATTTTACTCAATTTGGTTGATTTCTAAGAGATTTGTCTAATGTCATTAACTCTGAGGAAATAATTAAATTTACCGCACACAATCATGAGACCCTTACGTAGCACCCTCACTTTGCTCAATTTCTTGAGTAGGCTTGAATCCGGTGCCACTGCATTGTGATCACTGCATGTGTCATTCATAATAGCCGGTCATGCAGAGCCAGCAAATTCAATAACCACGTTTACAGAACTGCGTGTCTATTCAAATTCCAATGAAAGCCAAACGTGTTACAATATCGGGCAGGCAAGTATTTTCAAACGGTTCAACAATGCAGTAATGCTCAAAAGGCACGGTCAGTGGCGCAGCGTGGACTAAACTATTCATGATCGCGCATTGTATTGGTCCGATCAAAAGAACACATTCTCTGCAGTGTAAAAACATAGATAGGCGCATAGTGAGGGTCGCACGTCACAAATTGGTGCATTGTGGGATAGAACAAGCTCGCTCGAGAATTTGTGTCATTAGAATTTAAAAACCAATTATAAGAACCCACAATCATATTTTTTTCATACAAAATTGTGTTGATTGAACTAGAATATCTGTCTTTCAATCATTAGAAGCTTGAAATCGTATGGAAGTCCACTTTAAACACCTGCCCTATTGCCCGGGGTAAGTAAAAATTGACATCCGGCAAATAAAATGTCATAAATGGTCTAGTTTAGTTACTATTTATATTGAACTTTAAAAATGTAATTCATTGTATGTAAATCTCATCTACACTACATGCATAAACAAGCAAGAAATTTGCCAAAGAAGCAAATCCAGGTACCTAGAGTGATTGAATAATCCTTGTTTCAATTTTTTGGATGGGCACATAAATCCTGAAAATTCATGAATGTAATTAACCAAACTGGCAATTAGAAAATAAAGTTAGTGTGGAGGACTCCACGGAAAACTCATCTTTGCACAGTTAAAGACCTGTGAGGATTATAAATAAAAGTGTTATTTTAAACTACTGCTCTCCATAATTTGTCAAACTCTTGTTGAACTCTCACCTCATTGGAAGGTATGAAAACAACCTTACATACTCAGTACCATATAAATAAATGCTATAATAATGCAACTATCAAGGGGGTGTTTCTCAGTTCAACTTAACTCTCAAGTTGGACCTAACTATTATGGAAAGCCATTTGTAGCCCTGGAATACAATATAAATATAAAAGCAAGAATATCAGACTTTTCAGAAATGTTGCATCAAGAACATGAAATTTCCTTGATAATAGCAATATTATTGATTTGAATCAACATTGTGTGCCTTTGAAAAGGGACTTTTACAAAAAATGTCCAAAGACCCTGGTGGCTTTCCTTACTTTTTAAGTCCAACTTAGAGTTAAGTTCACCTTAGCATCTTGTGAAGCACCCCCTGGATCTTGGGGTGGTATTCTGTAAGTGGCTTCTATAGTTCATCCTCCCTAATTAGATCTCCAAAATTGGTATTTTGTAAAAAGTTGCCTTAAGTGCTGAAAATATTGGTTCTAAAGCTTTTGCAGTCACTGGACCGAAATGCTTGTATCGTCTCACTAACTTTGTTCAATCAGTTATTCACCCTCAGTACTTTTAAATCTCAACTAAAAACCCACCTGTTTTATAAGTTATCTGTTTAGTTAACCTCTCTATTGTTGTTCAGTAGTTGATGGCATGATTTGTAATTTTGTATTTGTAATAATTGTTTTGTTTTTAAAGCACTTTGTATACATGTTTCCACAAAGCACTATATCAATTAAGTTATTATTATCATTTACATAAATTTGCATACACTAAGAGGAACCTCTCGGGAATAGGTATTATCTTTTGAAGTTAATCTTAAGATCAACTTCAACTCTAATTATAATTGATCCTTACATAATACCAACCCAGGACCCTTACCAGCACACATCACAGTCAACTCAACTGTGGATGTTGTAGTAATAAGAGCATTAAATAATTTTACTTGTACAGCACACTGTAGTTTTATTGCATATGGTCACTGTATCTCTCCACCTTCGTCCCTTGATACCACATATCCACCTATCGCGGATTCCATCCCGAGATGCAATGAGGATTATCTCTTTAAGCTTTTGGGTTCCAGAAAAAAGAATATTTGGCTGTTGCAAATATAACAAGTATTGTGTTAGTTTTATCTAATTTCGTCACCCATATTAGCTCATTTTTAATGTTTAATAATCTGAAACAGACATGAATAAATACTTATAAATACAAGGTGATAGCCGTAATGTGTCTCAACCAATTGCGCGCATTCATGCCAATGAAGTTTGGTTACAAACAGATGCAGGGTTGGAAAGTTATCGACCATTATAGAGTCTTGCAGATAAACTTTCAAATTTGACCTCATTTGACCTTTGACCTACATATGTGACCTTTGACCCCAGAATATCATGGAGGCCAATATAGGGCATCTACCAATCGAGTTTGGTTACAAACAGATGCAGGGTTGAAAGTTATCAACCCTAATAGACTCTTACCCCAACATTTTCACATTTGACCTCATTTGACCTTTGACCCCAGCATATCATGGGAGGCCAATATAGGGCATCTACTTATCAAAATTGGTTACAAACAGATGCGGGGTTGGAAAGTTATCAGCCCTAATAGACTCTTACCCCAAAACTTTCACATTGACCTCATTTGAGCTTTCATTTGAGTTTTGGAATAATTTGAATGAGCTAATTAAAGACTCTCCCAGCCTCAGTCAGTTTAAATCTAAACTAAAACAACATTTATTAAGTTCGTATTTAATAGACTAGACTCATTTATAATATAAAAATTAAATAAATTAATTAAATTTAACTAATTTTACTCATGCGATATGGTGTGTACTTGTGCCCCGACCCGGACAACATTGCGTATTTTCTTATTGACGAGATTACTGATCCAAAATATTCTTGTGCTTTTGTCTTTATCTTTCTTTCTTCTATAACTTTCTAACTCCCAATTTTCTCTCCCTTTTTTTCTCCTTGTCTTGTTTGTTTTTTTGATTTATTTTGTTTTGTTTGTTTTTTCATTCTAAGTAGTAATCATTGTTTGTAGACTATTTAATGTTATTTACTACAGGGGAGAGGTTCCCCTGTGGTAGTATTACTAAGTAGCGGTAGTTATAGTAGTATTGATATTGGTAGTAGTAGTAGCAGTAGTTGTAGTAGTTGTAGTAGTAGGAGTAGTATACATGTATGTTTAAGGTAATGTAAGAGTAACTTTCGAGGGCGCTGCACCCTACAAGCCTTGCTTCTTAGCAGCGCCCTCCATTTTCAACAATTATTTATTACTGATTTGTATATGTGTATTTTATCTATTTCATAACTCCTGTAATAATGCATTTTGTGTTTCACTTTGTAAAATTATACTTTGTTGAAAATGAAAAATAAATGAACTGAACTGAACTGAACCTACTTATGTGACCTTTGACCCCAGTATATCATGGAGGCCAATATAGGGAATCTACCAATCAAGTTTGGTTACAAACAGATGCAGGGTTGGAAAGTTATCAACCCTAATAGACTCTTACCCCAAAACTTTCACATTTGACTTCATTTGACCTTTGACCCCAGCATATCACGGAGGCCGATATAGGGCATCTACTAATTAAGTTTGGTTACAAACAGATGCAGGGTTGGAAAGTAATTCAATTTTTTGTAAGCGTCACGGACGGACGGATGGACGGACGGACGGACGGACGGACGCAATTTGGATCACTTAGTCTCCCTCCACCTACGGTGGGCTCGAGAAAAATGATTGATCAGTTCTTTCATACCATTAAGAACAACAAAAGGTATTTCTGGAATGTAAAACAACGTCACCTGAAATATCCAGCACACTTATATTCAGTTGAAAGCCACTTCTTTGGGTGGATGAATCTGCATCAAACTCCACAAACATATCACCAGCTGGCAACAGCAACTCATTAGGGTAATAACTCCTGCTGTAGTAGCTTCCATACTGAACTATAAGAGCACTGGTGTTGCGTGGGTCCAAGCCAGAACCAATTCGAAGGTAGTCACTGGAGCCGAGGTACACAAGCCCAAATACAACATGGTAGATGATGTCGTCACTCTCAGAAACTTGCAACTTCCAGAGGATGTATGCATTCGATGGATAGTAGTTGGGGTAGTCATGAGAGGACAACTGTACCAAGTCTCCTTCTTTGAGTGCAAAGTCTTTAAGAAAAGATAAAAGCATGATTAAGGTTATATAAGCAGTACAATATTCCATATACTGTATACGCCAATATTTTCGCGTACAGATATTTTCGCGAATGAGGGGGTCTCAGACATTTTCGCGAGTTGTTAATTTCGCGATCTGCCGGCCCTGTGAGAAAATAGCATCGCACAGAAATTAGAATATGACAAAAATGATGTGTACTTTGCACGAGAAAATCCTTTTAATAAATGAACAAATGTGTATTCTATCATAACAGCGACATAACATAATATAATTTCTACGGAAATATTGTTAAAATGTACACAAATTTTACCTCAGTTTCGGTTAAAATATGATTTATAAGCTTTATAGTAACTAGAAGCATTGTCCCGTGAATGGTGATTCTCGTACTAATAAATAATAATGAGTTTCGCATATAGAGCTGAATACTGTACAAGTCTATGGTTACGCATTGTCTGTATTGCGCTCTGTATCTGTAGCTACTGCCATAGACCATGTAGAAAGCATCGCAGGGCAGCATGCCGCTGACGGGAACATGCAAACATAATGGGAGATTGATTCAAGCACGAAAGTCAATGAGTATTGATATTAGAGCGCACGGAGAAAGCGCGCGATGAATACGTGTGCGTGTTTATGCACCGATATATAGTCTCAATGGATGTTACATTCATAGCATATTTGTGAATACAAATGGACAAGACAGGCGCGAGTATGCCGCCAACTTGAGTTTATGTTGATTCCTTTTATTTTTAAATCGGTGGATACTAGTGATCACATGGTGTGATGCACCGATCTAAAGTATCAATGGATTGGTAAAAAATATACGGACAAGGTACGCGCTAGTAGTACTACCAGCAGGAGTTTACAAAGTAAATTTGGCGCCATGTTGAGTTTATGCCACATCCTTCTTTTTATATCGGTTGATAAGCACATGCATGTGATATTAGTGTTGAACTACAGTACTGTCTCCGTGGCTGGGGGGTATAGTGCAAAATACAGCGTTCGGTAATAATTGCGTTCTTATTTCATCGTGGCAAAAGTTGACATGAGTTCATGCCAATATATTCGCGTGTTGTTAATTTCGCGCTTTGGTAGTGATTCGCGAAATTCGCAAAAATAAAACCCTCGCGAAATTAACAGCTTATACAGTATTCCAAGTTTCCATTGCAGTCTTGATTACTTGTATAAACAGGAGAGATTCATGGTTCCATACTAGAATCAGAACTGGATTTGTATTTGAAGTACACCTGAAGGGGAGGCATCAAAATTATCACTTCCGTCCTATGGCGGGGTCCCACTTGGCACGGTTTGGCATTTCAGGAGACCGCGTCATGCACATCATTCACGTGCGGGCTACTGCGGGATCTTGCTGCTGCCCACTATGTATAATTTTGATGCCTTCCCTAAGTAAATGTATTTTGGGCTCATGGGGCTGCCTCATGGGGAGCCTCACTGTACTCATTGAATCCGGAGAAGCTTTGAGAAAGTGAGAGGGGGGGGGGGGCCTTATAAACTTACGAATGCAATGCAAAATATAAGTGGGGGTATTACACAATGAATGCCCCAAACATAATCAGAATGTATACACCACTGCAATTAGACTGCCATCACAACCAGAAACTCACTCTGGATAGTTTAGGGCGGCTGGAGCTTTAGTGAAACCAATAGATGCTAAGATTTGTTATAATTTGTTAAATATACAAAACACATTAAGGTCAAACAGTTTTGAAATATGTGATGTGTACAGTAAACAGAAGTCAACATGTATTTCCACATCATGGAATCTTTAAAACTAGAGCGATCTTCATGTCTGCGAAGTCAAAAGGGATGCCTCAACCATTGCGTGACTTTTCATATCAAGCCATCGGTTACTTCAATGCAGAGGCACACAACAGTTTATACAGGGTGGCCCAGAAATAAGGGAACGGGGCACTTGCCATTATAAAGAAACATACAGACTAGGTTCACTTGATAGATAATCTTTTAAAAGGAAAATTGATACCAACAACAGTAATTTTGGACGAGTAGTTTTTGTTTGAGGGCGTCTAAAGTGACTTCATATCAGGGTCAACTTTTTGTCAATTTCTAGAAAGTCGGTGCCTGAAAAATAACAATTCATGCCCGTCATAGCATCAAGGAGTGATCAATGCGAATACTTTTGTCCATATGTGCATTCATGCCCCTTCGCGTAGTCGACATCGGTTTTACAGCTGAATGCACATGGACAAAAGAATTCGTATTGGTCGCTACTTGATCCTATGGCGGGCATGAATGGCTATTTATCAGCCACTGACTTTCTAGAAATTGACAAAAATTTGATCCTGACATGGTATCACTTCAGACGCCCTAAATACAAAAATACTCGACCAAAATTACTGTTCTTGGTATCAAATTTCCTTTCAAAAGATTATCTATCAAGTGAACCTAGTCTGTACGTTTCTTCATAATGGCAAGTTCCCCGTTCCGTTATTTCTGGGCCACCCTGTATAAAAAGATGAATGAGATTGTTAAAAAACTCACTGCAACGTTCATCTGATCCATTGAGGCAATGTGGACGATAATCACACACTAATGACTGGTTGAGAATCCCTGATCCATCTTCGCAGACATACAGACCTGTGGGAATCAATAATAAAGTAATAATATGAATAATTTGTTTCCAGGGAAATAAAAAACAGAATAAGGTTATAATAATAGGCTTTACAAAATAAACAAACTGGCCAGGGCATGACTATCTTTAGTATCCACCAAACTGCAAGCAGTCCAAATATGCCTCTTCTTTCATGGTAATGTGTGCCTGTAAAACTAGAAATATAATAACATTTTAGTGTCAATGATACTTGAATATACATGTACATTACTAATCCAGTGACTTTTGACATCACAAGCTATTTTTGCACAATGAGCACTGTTACCTTTGATCTTATGACCCCAAAATATACTCCGCAAAAAAAGAAACTGGACACTTGTATCAGACCAAATATTTCATATTCATTTACGATAAAATATATGATATTGTATATCAAATTAAAGATAAAACGACTCTCTTCAATATTGGCATAAAATCTAAATGAAATCATTCATGCATGACTTGTCACGGTCAGTTAACCACAGCAAGGTCTGTTTTCAAAAATAGCAAAAATGGAACATCCACTCAACCATATAAATGTTGATAAGCATAATCTAAAACGCTATATTCATCACATGGCATACATTTTCAACACAAATGTGACCTTTTCTATCTCCATCTCAATAAAAAGTATAAATGAAGACATATTGTGAACGTTAT
>JBAMJV010008602.1:0-27484 GCA_037951105.1 Echinarachnius parma
CTTTATTTGGTCAAAATCGGTCCAGAAACGGCTGAAATATCAATAAATATATTTGATTTTATGATTATTTGGGGCCCAAATAATTAGATGATTTTTTCAAAAAATAAAAAAAATGCTTACACTTTTTCAAACATTTTCAAAAGCGTTTTTTAAATAGTTGTTGATGATCTATCTACTTAATCATTATTTCAATAGAAAATCACATGCATTATTTTGTATGAAAAATGGTTGAAACCAATGCCTTTTTAGAAAGCGCCCTCTTGTGTTTTAATGGCTCTTTTTGAATGATAAAAGGCTTTTACTTAGTCGTTTGTAATTTTGTATACCTCTCGAGCATGGTGGAGTAATAACTATTAGTTTATAATGTTACTGTCCAGGTTTGGTTACTAAAGTTCAGCCTTACCAAAACTGTACTACCCCTTTAAAGTTCAAATCTTTGTTGTAGCCCAAGTCGACGTACTTTCCATCGGACCGCGCGCTGGACGGAGCCGTCACGGGGTCACGGCCGCGTCACGGTCAGCCTAATCTCCGTAACCCTATATACAGCTAGCGGCTTCTTATCGTGATGTGTGCATGCATGATACTTGCAGACAAATATCGTCGATATAATTATATCAATTTATCACTGGATGCATTGTTGCATCTTTGAATTATACGGTTGTTGTCATCTTTGTAATGTCTTGAATGAAAAAGAGCAAAGAAAATGGGATTCCAACGGGATTCGAACCCGAGACCTCCGGATTGCTAGACCGGCTCCCTTACCGACTGAGCTATAGAAAATCCTTTGTTCGGTGTTCGTCCCAGAATTGCTCGAATGGTCAGAAGCTATTATAAACCTGACATAACCCATAATTATATAAATCAACTTGGAGATTATGCGAGGGATCACCGAAGTGATGCAGCTTTTTTGTATAATAAATTCAAAAATATAAAGAAACTGACCAGAAATATAATATGACTGCAAAGGAGCAAAGCAAATGGGATTCCAGCGGGATTTCGTACTGTCTTGATACAAACTATAATTTGGAATTAATATATTACATGTAGTAGGCTACTTACTATAATAAGGCAACGTATACATGCGAGGCATAAGACAAATAACAACAAACAAACAAAACAATAAGGTTTCTGTTCACACATCAATGAACATGTTGTATACGATATCATGACATTTGTAGCGATGATCCAGTAAATTTGATTGAATTTGACAAAGTGAATTGATCATTCTAAATAAAGCCGCAAATCACGACAAATGGGAATTATCAATAACATCGACCCATTTGCCTTTTAAATTCGCACTTGGACGTCTACTACTACAACAAAAAGACCCAGCAACAATGGAAGCCACAATACAGTATGACATGCATGAATCAGCTTTAAAAAAAGTAACTATGTTGATAAATGTTTCGAAATTTCAAAATCGACGCATTTCTTTGTGTTGACACAACATCGCTTTATATGTCGCACGCATCTAACATTGACTAATGGCAGGCTTGTCAGAAACATACGTGTATTATAGTTATGATTTACGGGGCTCGGGCCGCCTAGTGATCCGTTGGAAGATAGATATAGCTACTACCGGCAAATGTATCTTGTTTATTTTGTTAACTTCCACTTCCTTTTTTCTTCTGTACTTTCTCTACTCTATTCCCCTCTTTCCATTTACTCAATTTACTTTATTTTGCACCTTCTTTAAAATATAGTAGAATGGATTATTGCACAAACCAATACCGATATTTGTATTTACTACTCTGAGATTTTCTTAAATTTTATTTGAAAATGCGATTAAATTTGTCGTAAACATTACAACTAATACGAAAATAACGATGTTATATATAGTTTTAATCATATCTTCAAACGTAAATCTTGATACTTATAGGTAAGGTATCATTCAAAAGACAATACTTATTTTGTCTCATATGACAGAAACTTTCACTTAAAAAATGACACAAATGGCTTTATCGATGTTTGCGTACTGTTAAATGGTAACTTATACCATGTATACGGTTATTAAGGATTATGACTAGACGTCAATGGTCAATTTATCATCACTGTTACCTTAGATTACATCACATGCATGCAATGTATTGCAGCGCGTTTAACCCTTATCATGCTAAGAGCCAAGTACAAGTGTTATCATGTTTACTTCAAGAAATTGATTATTGAAATGATTATGTCGCATGTTTACTTTAAGAAATTGATTATAGCATACACCGCATTTCTTAAAAAAAATATATTAATGGCAAAAATATAAAGACATCGAGGAGAGAACGAGACAATAGCAATACAATCAGTGAACGTTATAATGCCATTGTATTTCCAAATTCATTTCCCTCACTTTGATTTCCATGTTGTATACATTGGGCTTACATCGTTCTTCCATACAAACATTTTGTTGTTATAATATACACACATACATATATAGGACCTTTTGATGAAAGTCGGTCGTATTATTAAAGGGATATTCACGATTTTGATTTCTCATAAAACATATTTAACGGAATAGTTTTACAAGTTGTAAAACATATTGGATTAGTATACTAATTATACGTTCGACGTAAACACTTAATAAATCAAACGATATGTAAATATAAGTATATGCAAAGTGACAAAGAAGCAATGCTCAAACAGATTTGTTTTCATTCACATTTCGAATTTCTGCAGTAATGACAAAGGAAGAATATCAATGTTATCGTTATTTTGCTTTTGTACATTTACAAAGAATATCACGAACGGTGTGCATTGAATTAACGTCCCTGTATATAGATATTCTATTCAATTTCATTGATGTATATAATGTATATCATATAAGTGGAAGCAAAAACGGAATGGTCTTTTAAACTAGTAATAGTGACATTGTGAATGTATATTGTATGATCCGGTCCCATCATGCGCATAGCATTAAACGAAGCTTTCAATTTCATCGTAATATGAGGCAATTTTTGAAGCGAGCCTCGAATACCGTATATGAATCATATCGTAGTATGCTCAATCTACAACACACTACATGCACTAAATCGTCCCGAACGAACACAACATTATTAATATATGCCGCCCATCTATATACGGCAAACGCATTTTCGCAATTTCACCATAACATTATCGATTGTTTGTCTTGAATCGTTGTTCGACTTGCAACAAAAATGTAATTTTCAGTTCTTTTTTCTCATTTGTTATCGGAGAATGTAATATTCGATATAACTTTATTCGATTCATAATTATGAAGTGACTATAGTCTAGAAGTTACGCGTTGCAAATGTCTTTAATCTAAAATCGTACACATACCATTATATTAATAGTGCATTATCTAAAAAAATACAACAAGTTACATATTTACAAAAAAATGAAATATGAATATGTTATATTTGTCTTCGTTTCACAATGCCTGGCATTGACCTTAACCATGTATAAGCGCGTAGGCCCTTAATCCTGGTGACGAGTTTTCTTCTTCCACCGTAGGAAGTGGAAACACACGTTCTTCTATCCTTTCAGGATGCGGCGGATCGGCGCACGGTAAATACGTGATTCAGATGTGTTCTTAGATTTACGGAGTGGGCGTAGCTACCGGGGGCTGGGGAAGCAGGCCCCTCCCCCCCCCCCCCCCCCCCCCCACCCCCACCCCACCCCCCGAATGGAAGTATTATAATTATTTGTAACGATAAATATACATAAACAGTAAATAAACAAAATAATACATGACTATAGGTGTGAAACAAAACAATATATCCTGTGTTCGTATGTTTAGGCATGCAGCTAGTGGTGTAGCTAATGGGGACTGGGGGAATGACCCCCCCCCCCCCCCCCCCCCCCCCAGAATGGCAACAATTATTGTCATACGAACTTAAAACAAATTATTTGTATGTGTTCGATACAAGTCATATGGTTGGTTATCATTAACTATATGTTACATTTATTGTTACATATATAATGTAAAATTATACTATTATAGCCACTCAGAAAAAATAAATATATGAGCAGGAACCAATGACCGCGATAATACAACAATATATTACATTAGAAGTGTAAGCACAACTATGCATACTAAATGTATGTCGTTCATTACAAACCCGTCTCGTATGTTTCTCTCTTTCGAGAGCGTACATGGTTGTCTGCATTATGATGTTAAATAAAACAACATCAACAACTGAACAATCTGAGGCAATTTGAAATTCAACATCAATTTGTGGACGGGACCTTGTTTCGCTTAATGAATAGGCATAGGTCAGACGCCGGCTAATGCGACCCAATGCCAGCATTGCGTATCTATCTAATGCATGAAGAGCTTAGTTTAAAAGGCCCTAAATACACTTTCCATAACAATTGAGTTAGCGATATCAGTACATTAATAAGCTAGGTAGTTATCTATAGAAATCCAAATGTTAGGACAGATTACACAATTAAAATCAAAATAATTATGGAACGTTCCATTTTCATATTCCCATCTACAAAATCGGAACAAAGTTGGACCAAGAAACCTGTTGTTCTTCAAAGTTGAAAGTGGATTTAGCGCCTTTTGGAATTAAACCCTTCACATTTAGTTGCCGAAAGAAATGAAGACGCGAAATATGGTGTATCAGATATGTATAACATATTCGTATGGATGGATACGTGAATGACAATGGTCACAACCTGCTCGTATGAAGAGTGTTATGCCATCTTTATTCAATTTTGATAAGACACAATTACCCCTATGGGAATAAAATGCTTTAAAAGCATTGCTTCTTGTTGGTTCCCCCATATTTCATGTTAAGTTGATTACAAACAATGGTTGATTATGGGTGATTATGTTACATTTATTGTATATTAGTCTTCTGTGTATTTTATATTGTATTTCGCGTATGAATATATTGTTTGTTTTTTATATTTACTTGTTCACCCAACACAATTATTTGTGAAACATGGAAATAAATTCAAATCAAACTATCACGGGTAATCTGATGTTCCAAATCATTATAAATATAGGGGATCCGTTGTATGAGGATATTACAAAAAATCCTTTAAAACATAAATAAATACAACGTGGTGTTAACCCAACATACATTATTATGGTCATTCGCTCCCTATATAGAACTACTCCGCAGCCTTATGAAAATACATATTGGTATTATAGTTTACTTATCATGATAATCATTATTATCATTATTCGTATCATAATAATTTAATTGTATTTTTCCTTTTGAGTTGTGTATTACAATGACACACAATGTACAGCGTATATATACTATACATAGCAAACAAACAGTTGTGTTAATGTGACGATTTATAAAAAAAATAGTGAACCACTTGTCTTTAATAGCGAAATAATTTTATTTTCCGTCCTTTTAGATTTAATACGTTCTCCTAAATAATGATTACGAGTATAATTTCTTGTTCATGTGTTTCTTTTTTATGTTTGTTGTTGTTGTTTTGGGGAAATTGTTTAGTTTGTCCCCGTATAAGTATAATGTAACTCTGTTGTACCATTCCCGATTCGGGTGACACTGCCAATATGAACATAATCATGTATAATTAACATAAAGTCCCATTATAAGGTGCCAACATACACCACTTATCTGCTTATCGGCTAAATATTGTACACGAAGAGGACATTACAAAATCTAAAAATCCTAATACCTATTGTTTGTGTAATGCATTAACTGATAATGTAAAATGTCAATCGCGATATTGAGAAACATGCAATTATGTTTTGTCTTCGTTTTTTGTTTCATTCGGTATTACTATTAGCTATAACTGTTAAAAAAAAGATGATATTGAAGTGAGTAAAATTTTAGTTTTTTAGTTGTTGTTTTATGCATCAACCAGAAATGTAGGCGTGAAAATTATATTGAATCGAGCGGAATCTACGTTAGTTGTTGTTGTTGTTTTATGCATTAACTAGTAACGTCAGACGAAGTATACTTTAGTTGTCGTTGTTGTTTTATTTATTAACTAGTTATGCTAGGCGTGAACAAGATATTGAAGCGTGCACATTCTACTTAAGATGTCGTTGTTATTTTGTTACATTTACTTCTTATGTTAGGCGCGATAAAGGTGATATATCGAAATGTGTGAAATCTACTTAAGTTGTCATTGTTGTTTTTATGCATTTACTTGTAGTTTGAGGACCGAAATTGATGCAGGCTTATGTTCGAAGGTCATACAAGATTCTCTCAAATACATTACGACCGATACCGTTGGCTTTTAAGCTAAAACGCCAATCACCAAGCATATTGGATAATAATGTAATAGCATTTCTCAAATGTCGTCATTGTAACAAAATAGGAATTTGTGAAAATGATAAAAGCTTTTAATTCAAACAGTATACAAAAAATCCCAAACCAACAAAAAGTACATCCCTACATATGCTTTTCGCTCAAATGTGATGTTCTTATCAAAATGGTTAATTCCATTAGGCATGTTTTAAATATTTGTTTGATTTACATGACTTGTATTTTGTTTGAAATATAAAAAATAAAGATTGAACTTGAACTTGATGTGTTAAAATTTAACTAATACCGTCACATTTTACCGGTTACGTATTATATTTTCTTTGTCTATCAAAAAAGCTGATCGAATCCACCCACGGCTAACACACAGTCATAAACAAGAACAAACACAACATGATACTTAACTATATATACAACGAACGAGGCACAATATGCGACGCTCAAAATAGGACACTTGTATCGTTTATCGCAGCAGATTCGCAATATAAGCGCCCATGGTCAAGGGTATATTGCATCGTTCATAAAGACGACAGAATGTTAACTCTTATGTCACTGCGTAGGACAATTTACGCTCTACTATACGCATGATGGCTATGCATGTTGAATACTATTGGTATGTTCAGAGTTAACTTACTGCACTGAGTGGTTATGTTTCAGATGTGCGACTGAATGCCAATTCGTCATCGAGGACAAAATGCTAAACAAAAATCCAATAAGTGTCGGCTTTTAGGGGAAATGTCCCCAGCGCCACAAACATGAAACCCAATATGATGATGATTTCAACCGTTTTTGTACCATCGGGAGTAGCATATCTAAAACAAAAAAAACTAAAACACTTTGAAATGTTTCTGTTCGATTGTAGATAATAAAAGCTACATTTCATATGTTTTCTTGTAAATTAAACGACGATATCGCATTTATTTTAGAAAGAATTCTGAAATTCATTGTACCCACTCCTCATGAAAGCAATATCACGCACTTATCATGTTAGAACAGTTTTGAATGTTGAATTTGCTCTGTCTGCTAATACAAAGTATTGAATGATGTCTTACTTTTATAAATAACTTTGAAATCATTTGTTTAACATCAGCCCCTTCCCCACCATTCAACTCTACCATAAAGAACTTAACAAACTTATCGGTTTATGTTTATTGCATTACTACGACACGCCATGTCTTTGTCTGCAACGAGATAGTTCAACGCATCATACATAGGGTAATATTGTAGACGTTTATAACACGGCTCTGGTAAATTCAGTAACGTGATTGGATAAATCCTGTCACGTGACTATTCATTAAATTTCAACAAACATGCACGACCGTGCAAAACAGGGTGCAACCCCATGCATTACTCGTTTTCGTTGCGCAACTTTTTGCACGGCTATGACGTCACAATTCTTGTTTACATAGTTCTATTGGAGACAAACTTGCGAAAGTGATTTAAAAAAAAGATGGAAAAAGCTTCGTTTTGTAAATTATCGGTATTGTAGTAAATCAATCTTAGCAGTTTCGTAAATTATATGGTATGTGGTTTGATATTGGTAAGTTTTGGAATGGAAATGCATAAAATGCTTTGATAATTCTCATTTTACGGGATTTTTACAAAAATATATACACATGATTAATGTAGTATGAGAAGCAGGACATTATTAAGCGCCTGCAAGCCATCGTGTGATTTCATTGTCGATACCCTACGAGTAAATACAAGCTACTATAAACTCACGAACTGAACTGAATTGAACGTGACAAAAAATATAATTAAGACAACTCAACCCATCGCAGCATGTAATTGATCTTGCCTATAACGCCTCGTGCGTTGACATGAATATGTTGTTTTGTCCGTTACCTTGGGGGCTCGTCCGGGAGAACTCGCATCAAGTGGATTTGTGGGTAATAATCACCTCTGGCTATAGATATTTAATGGCGAAGTTTTTATTTTTTTATTTTGTTTTAATGGAGACGTTGGTGTCACCATTCTAAACGCTGTCTCACCCTTTTCTTTTTTTAACCCATGGATTTTGTTGTTGTTGAAATTCTACGTTCTGAATATGAAAACACTGAAAATAATGGACCACATACAAAATATCAATACGAATATATACGACAAACAAACAATCAAAAAAGCAAACAAACAGACAGACAAACATAACAACACAAACAAACAAACTGACATACAGACAAACAAACACACACACAAACAAACTAACAAATACACACAAACAAACTTCCTTACCCTAACGCGCGGTTCTGTGAGATTGGTCCAGGCGGCGATTTCTTCCCTGGTCGACATGTCCGGGTAACGATTCCTGGCGAAGTTCGCTTCGAGCTCCTGCAGCTGCTGACTCGTGAAGTGAGTCCGTTGCCGACGTTGCCTTCGCTTCTTGCTGTCGTCATCGTCGTCGATATCGTTGGCGTCGTCATTGGCGCAGTTTTTATCTGTTGAAAATCATAAGCAATTGAAATATTATATAACCCCACATACAATATTACGTAATACAGTAATCATTACAGTCACTCTGTCTAGTTGCTGACTCCTTATATGAGTCCGAAGTCGACGTTGCCTTCGCGTACTAATGTCGTTATCACCGACGATGTCGTTATCGATATTATTGGCGCATTTTTATAACGTTTGAAGTGCTCGGCAAAAATGTATTGAAATTGACATTGTTTCGTCCGAATCCTTTTCTCTACCTGTCTAGACCTGCTCTATATACTTATTAAAGGGATCTACAGTAACTTTGTTGACATGTGCACAACGTGATAACGTGTGTATATTTGTGATATGATATCCCCATTAAAAAAATGCAATTTCACATTAAATGGATGTTATACATTTTATATGGCCGAGTAATGAGCGAAAATGCAAAGTTATATTCGCTAACTCGTTCCACTGACTTGGTACGCAGTTATACGTTTTCAGTGGATAGTTACAAATCCGATCACTACAATCGTAAATATTTTTGTAACGAAATAACCAAAACCTGTTCCATGCTTATATCAGAGCGGTGGGAGGACCCACCTCTCTGCCTGTTATATGTATATTGGTAATACGAGTAAAACAAGGTATGAGAGAACCACTAGAGTTCTCAGAAAGTTTTTTGTGGATTTAGACGTCAATGTTACTAGATCCCTTTAAAGTGTACCGTGGAACGCTGTACAGGTTTAAGGTCAAGTTCAAGAAGGCATGATTGGAACGGAAAGGTAACGGTGTACTTTCTCAAACAGATTGGACCCAGAGGGGTACAAAGCCTCCCCCATGTTTGTCGCCGGAGGGCCCCGCAGGTGTAAGACGTGACCTCTTGGTGACGACAAATGGGTATTAACCGTGGAGCAGCGAAAAGATGAAGGATGTTCTTAATATCTTCTTCTTTAACCCTCCGGTTACTGAAGGCAATTACTAGTATTGTATACGTGTGTAATAGTTCTATATCATCTTCTCTACCATTATTTAGGTTGTACCCGATGTACACTCGATTGGTTAAACTCGATCTCATTTTTTTGTGGTACAATTTCCACAAAAAAGGGGTAATATGATTTGGGTTTGGGGGAAAGGGGAGATTGTAGAAAGACGGATATTTGGGTAAAAATGTGTAGAACACCGGATATTTGGGTGAAAGGTGTATGATAAAACATATGAAATTTGAGTGGAAATTGTGGAGCAACGGATATTAGAGAGGTGGTGGAGGAGGGGTAGGAATTTGTGCTTGATCCCCAGTCCGGAGTTTGGTAATCTCCCGTAAAGCAGGGCCCACTAATTTGTGTCATATTGTATAGCATACAGTCCCAAGTGTTCATAATTGTGTTGATGTTGAGAGATTTCCCGGAAAATCTTTGTATACATATACCTTGTATATACGGAATAATTAGTTTTGGCAGGCCTGCATGATACGAATGGTTAACTTAATATGGACAAAGGGTCTATAAATGTTTATTTTGCCTAAACGAATATATTTTTCATCATACAGGTCATAAAATAATACTTTATGATATAACATAATAAAGTAAACTATTTGTCTTGATTGTTTGTTTTTATAATTTTAAAAATGATTTGTATTCGTCAACTAAGTCATGTTGGATTGTGTAGCTTTCTAAATTAATGTACATGTACAAACTAAGTCTGTATCATTTTATATTTGGCACCTTTGTTTTGAATCATACGCGTTACGAATGTATAGGTTTTTGTCCAGTGCCAAGACAAAATGTACATGAGTTACTAGTAATTAATATTCATATTATCATGATTATGATAATGGTTATGGTAAATATGTCGAGTTATGCACGATAGTTATGTATACGCTTGATTATCGCATATACTTATTTTGACAATTTGAATAAAAATGAAGGCAACAGCATCGGAATTACCGGGGCATTACCATGGAAGTATTACGAACATTGATGTAGTTATAATAATATGGATGGGTTAAGATAGATAGAGCGATGGCTAAATCGCTGCTATCGAAGAAAAGGAAACATCGGAGTTAAAGGGACTGTCCGCCTTTTACAAATCGTCTGAACAGTTTCCAGTAGACGGATGGGGATGAATGTAACACACACAAACACAATTAGATCGAACAGCCCTGTAATGTGGATTCTACGAATGAAAAACGAGCGCGGCCCTCCACCAAACTATATATCGGTCAATAAAGGAGTTTAACTGTGATTTAGCATAATATTACAACAATATTGTACTTATTCTTATAAAGGTATTGTGAAGCCGACATTTATAAAGGTATGTCAAGGAAAAAGGTCTCGAAAATGAAGAATATACAATTACATGTAGTCAGTTTTAGCGAGGTTTGGTTATTTTGTTTAGTATTCGCTTACGCCGTTGTTCTATCTGTGCGCGGGTCACGTAGCGCGGGTCTGTGCACGGGTCACGTAGGGGTCACGCACAGCAACGGTGTACTCCGTGGAATCCGTGTGCGAAATTTCGCACCGGCTGAATACTCGTATAATGCACAATTAAACGCTACCAGTCGTTTTATTATTTTGAGGGCTATAACTCCACGAAAAAGAGATTTCAAGCTCTAATTTGTTCAGCCATGCTGTTAAATGACATTGTATTTCATATAAGACAATAACCTCGCAACTTTTGAAATTTGGCTTGCAAAAGGGGGACAGTCCCTTTAAGCCCTCGAAATCTAGCATTATGCAATTGAATTATTACGCACATTAATGTACCTAGTCTTTATGATGTGGATGACTTAAGATAACATGGTATAGATGAGACAATAACTAAATCGATGCTATTGAAAGTGAGCAACATCGGATTAAGCCTTATAAAATCATGCCGTATCTTAACCATTAATGAATAGTATACATATGTCAGTTTGTGTTCATGATGAGACAGAGGGGTTAAGGTAGATGGCTAAAACGCTGCTATTGAACAAATATATACATCGGATAAAGCCTTCCAATAACACCCCTTGGCATTACCATTGAATCACTCTCACATTAAGGGGTTAATATATCTGATGGCAAATTCGCTGCTATTGAACATGTTGAAAGCGAGCAAAATCGGGATTAATCCTTCCATACCGTTGCATTATCTTTAATGACTACGCACATTAATGTGTTCATGATGGGATAGAGGGGTTAAGGTAGATGGTTAAATCGCTGCTATTGAAACAAAATGGATTCACATCGGATAAAGTTACCATCGAATCACTATCACATTAATGCGGTCGTTGTAACGAGAAGGGGTTAATATAAATGTAGATGCGGAAAATAGCTGCTATGAATAATGCACGCCCAGACGTTCAAGGCGGGTATCGCTCAGCGCAGCCCGGCTCATCGCGCACAAATAGACATTATATCGATTTAGAAGGGAGTATTAGCTTACAAACTGACTTTATACTTTTCAACAAGATGTAGCTTGTATTCTTGCCGCTTCTTCCTGTTCGTTCTCTCAGGGGTTAGTTTCCCGCCCAAAATTGCATGTATCGAGACGCGCGTAGCCGTTTCCGTTACGAAAATGAAAACATTTCGAGGATACAGCGCTTCGACAAAGCAAAACTAAAGCCAAATTTAAAGGTAAACTCTAACGATATTGACCAAAAATTATCCTGCAAAGTAAGATTTAGATTGAGTTAGTTTATTCTTAATCAAGCCTTCGCCCTAGAAAACGTTTCACACGCATAACATACAGACATTCACGTATGGAGACGTGTAGGCAATCCTTATTTAAAAAAAAACACATTTTATTATTTGAAGATGGTATGTCGACGAAGTTTATGATAAAAATAAAATATGATATTAAGATTATATTCTTGCTATTTTCCCATGGGAGTCAAATTCCCGATACAAATATATGTTTCTAGATGATTAATAGCTGTTTTCGTGATTTTATTTTTGTCTTACAAATATTAACACTTTTGAGTGGCTATATGCACTTGCGCAATGCAAACAACAGACACGTGAGCAAATATAATTATCTCGCAAAATGCCATTTCAAGATTATTTCATATATTATATTCATTGTATGCATCATTTTGTTTTTCTTCACCCCAAGGGCCTTTTAAGTTCCCTCCAAAAAAGTATATCGAGAATGATAATCTGTTTCCGTAATGGAAATGCAATCATGTGATGATGCAAATGGTTCAAAAGTATAGAATGATACGGATGATGGTATCTTTCAAACACACGTTACACGTAAATACCACGTGATTAGATCGGCGTAAGTACTTTGGTACACAGATACGACGTTATGTTTAAGCTTTGTTTTTAGTAAAGAAGGCTATAAATTATACGATCTAAAATATTTATCAAAATTATGGTTTATATCAAGATATTAAAACATTCACATTATACAAATAATTATTTGTTTTTAATGCTGAATGAAGATAATGCAAGATCCTTATAAGAAAGTCGCGGTTGATAGCACTGTTGTTAATTGTATATGTATCTTTAAAATATATAGGGGGGTTGTATTAATACTGTTATAGTCATAATACTACCGTTTATTAAAATTGTTCTTTGTATTATTATTATTATTATTATTAACATATTATTATTAGTAGTATTATTAGTATTATTGTTATTATTAGTATTATTATCATTATTATTATTATCATTATTATGTTTATTATTATTATTATTACGTTATCACATTATAAACAAATCAACGAACATTTTCTACGTTATATATTGCAATGTATGTGTATTTGTAACAATATCACATTTTAACATTAATAGAAAGGAGTGTGTATAGTAATTTATTTAATTAAGTTCACACAATTAAGGAGGTATACTAAAAGCAATTAACTAATCAATATTATATTTGATATGATTATGAAATACAGCAGGTACATTCAATTCATTTAACATACATACATTGTGTGATATTAACTGTTCCGGCAATTCAAAACGTAGTAATGAATCGTACCGAGAAAAATTAAACTAAATGGCATTGCCAATTTACTTAATTTACAGCTGCCGCAATTATTTTGCGTAAGTGCAATAATGACGGTACGCTGGCCCGACAGCTCCGGCACACCTCCTTATTAGCGACTGCTTCGGAAAATTAGCTCATGTTTGTTTTCGACCTTATAAGCGCAATTGTAGAGGATGCAAGTTCTAATTGTTAAATACCTTTCTCCCGAACACAAATATTGTAAATATGAATGATATCATCTCTTGTTTCTAAAATGTACCCATTAATCGGGAGGTTAAAATCAGGTTAATTTTACGCATATTTTTTTCTTAGAGTACCGTGATTCTTCCTCAAGTTCTAATTTTAACCAACGTTTCACTTGTCGTGCTCTTCATAATGACGGGGTGCATTTTATTTTGGTAATGCATGTTCATCTTTTTATCCATTCTTGTTTACTGAAGACTGACACTTTAAGCAGGGCATAGGGTGAATATTAATCCATCGCCTACAGGAACACGGTGATCCAATTTGTAATTTGATAAAAATACAAATAGCTGAGAGAGAATGACTTACATTTAATGTTCCATACATATACAAAGTTCAACATGAGGTCATGCGAACATCATTTTAAAGCTTATAGTAAGCCATGAAGATGTCAACGCGGATAACAGACGTTTCCCGTCGTTTAACGGAAATCGGTGTAGTCTATCCGCTTCCTTAAAACGGCAACGCTGAAGTATGAGAACAACAACACCCCGATAAAGGGTCGCAGACTTCAGTCCATGGTCAGGGCCTTCGCGCAGCGCCGGTGATATTATTGATATGACATGATATGAACTATTTGAGACCATGGCGTTACATTAAACAACAAAACAAAAACAATCGAAGAGTACGAACAAAATACATTATTCGTGTCCTTCTGATATGTCAGACAAGTCATGTAGACTTCTGTCACGTATACATGATTGTGATGTTCCCGCAACGTATACATTCATATAAAGAAACAAAAACAAACACACGTTATTTGATGAATGTTCCCCGTGTAAAGATATATCTTTTTTTTTTCTCTACCGGATGTATCGGGGAATTAATGCGAAGCAGAGATAAGAACAACATTTACAAGAACAAAATAAAAGGACACAAAACAACATCTAGCATACAAGGCTCGTGTGGTAATACGTGGATAGAGAAAGATTCAACGTGACATGTTCTTCTTCTTCTTCTTCATAATATTATGCCATTTAACCCGTTTGCCCACGCTATCAGGGTGAACATCTTCAGTAACTCAATGCGAATAAATGTAATGAAGGAGGGAGGGTGTTAACGATAACAACATCTCGCGTTGTCTCGTCTTAGCAGCATACACGACACAGTTCTGGCACCTGTGATTTAGATATACATGAATCACGCCGACCCGTTAAATCACAGATTTCCCCTGACGAGTGAAGAATATTATATTATATATCAAACGCAGAGGAAGAAATATCATATCATATATATATATTTGTACATATAACATAAACGCGATGTTTGCTTTTTAGCCTTATTTTAACCCCGGGAAGATGACATTCATCTAAAATATGAGATGTACCCTTTAAAACCTTCGTTTAACCCTTTAACTGTCACCCCGAATCCTTCTCTTAACCCTTTCAAAACCCTTCCCAATATCGATTGACGAATGTCACGATACGACTGGCTATACGTATGTATGATGTTACTGTATTGGATGGCTTAAGATGTCTCCCCGTATGTCGCCGCGTCCCCGTTTCGCCGTCTTCGATATCAAAATGTTTGTCTTGCGCGAGCTGCAGCTTTTGATGGAAAGCGACCGCGAATCCCGCCTATCAATCCCCCTATCCGTCCCCGCTCCTAGACGGTCGCATGATGCATCGTCTTGCTAACTCGAAGCGCCCATTCCAAGGGCAGGGGGGTATGCCCATGTCCTACATGTGACACGCACTATCATCATCAACGTTTTCAATTCGGCTCGACGTATACAACATTGTCACAACATGCATCTAAACATTGATGTTTCAACTCTGCCCCCACTATGATGTTCGATTCCGTTCTCATAATAACTTCATATTAAAAAAACAAAAAAAAAACAACATGCATGGTTGTTTCGATTCGGTTCGTAATATTTCACAGGGATGTCCATCGCATCGAAGTTTCAACTATACCCCCTCTCACTACGTACAATACGTAGAGGTGAAATTCTGCCCCTATCATTTTCCTAATTCACAACGTATGATTGAATTCATTTTATTCCAACATAGTCAAAACCCCAAAAGTCGCGAATTTCTAGTTTTCATTGGGGCCATGTACAAGCATACTTTAAAACTAATTCGTCTATCTCAAACAAGTCAAAACATTGGTGTTCAAAACCCACCCCTCTATCTCAAAACATATAGGCCCGGATTCACAAAGCAGGTTTGTAGGAGGTTTGTACGAACCACGGTTTATCGTTTATCCATGGTCTACATCTATGGAGTGCCATTTGTAAACTGATGGAGAAAGAATGTAAGCTCCTTACTTGTTAACAATGTTGATGGTACACATTTACAAAATGCACCAAATAAATGTTTGTCTTCTCACATGGTGAAATTTGCTGGTTAGCAAGCACTAACAGTCATATCATTATAAATTATAAATTGTTTTACTTGTATACGAGCAGCACTCCATAGATGTAGACCATGGATAAAACATTGTTTGTACAAACCTCCTACAAACCTCCTTTGTGAATCCGGGCCATAATGTTTTGATTCTAACCGTTTCGAAGCATAATTATATAAGACAAATTATAGCCTATCACAACAACAAAAATAATGTATTGATTCGATCCCCATATTTCACGAAATTAATAATCGGCATCGGTGGTTAAATTCCGCCTCTCTATCATCATGATCATGACTATCATGTCTATCATATCAATTGTTCGATTCGTCCCTACATTTAATTTCATACTTTCATCAACATAATAATAATTATAGTACGATCAATGCAATTCTCTTTGTATTAATATGTTTCTACTTCTCATTTCAAAGCGTTACACCAGTCCGTATATTTTGCAACATGCATCAACACATGTTATTTTATTCTCGCGTCTCTTACATTCTTATTCCTTTCTGTCATTTGGTCCCTTCATTATTATTATTGTTATTATTATTTCTATTCGGCAGAATTATCCGATAGAAATGTAAAACAAAGTTAAGAAATTACAACCACTGGAATGCCAGGGTTCGAACAAAATTAACTGCGAGTTAATTTCCCAAATTTGTGTACTTCGTATCACTGTTCGAGAATAAGACAACTTAAAAATGTGTACAACACATATTTATCTCCTTTTCTATAATTATTATACACCAATCAGTTTTCATTAGGAACATTTTTAGTTAATAAGTTATTATTACATTTTTATATTAATTACACTGAGACCATCCACCAGGCAGCAAGAAATCCATGCCAATAATGTGTACGATTCATTAGTGTCCCTTTTCACTATACTAAACCTCCCAATCAAATTATACTTTATTACACGTTTGTTTATTTGTATTATTTGTTCAATTTGTTATTTGTTCGTTAACAGGTTTAATCAAAATATGAATATGTCGACTGAGGAATGTCAGTACCCTTACTTATCTCATGTTGATCTACATCGCATTAAGTCTTAGGATACAGGAGGTATTGTAAATAATACCAGTGTGAATTTAAATAGCTTAATAGCGCTAACTCCACTTTTTATCAACATTGAATCAATAATATGAGTGCTTTAATAAGCTACGAATCAAGCTATAAATTAATTTCTAAGACAAAAAAAAACACACACAATCGTAAACGAAATATGGAATAAATCATTTGTATATTCCCATAGACATGTTTACAAAAGCCGGGAAGTAAATACGATATTCTCCAAAGATCAACAAGTGGATTTAGTGCCTTTTGACATTAAAGCTCTTCATTTTATATCATGCAATCAGTCTGATAATTCCTCCAATAATTCAACTATAAAGTGTAACCTCTTCGATGCTATACCAAAAATAACACCGAGTTATAAGTGCACAATGTACAGGGTTTATCGTAGTTAAAGGGGTACATCTAATCTGGATCTTAATCGACCATATGCCACAATTAATTGTTATTAATCTGCGCCATATGATGCGCCTCCGATTAATTTGATTACCCATTTTGAGGACTATACATTTTGAATAATTAATAACTTCCAACACAATCTCGTTATACAGTTATAGGGCGGACGGTAGAGCACCGAAGTTTCGTTAAGATCAGATAAAATTCATGAGGTAGTTTAATTCCTTAATTTCATTTTACAGCTTATTCATTATAAGCGTCTGGCCAAGACGCAGTAACGACACTTCATATGCATACTTCTTCGAAAAAAAGTCGCAAGTGAATGCATCGTATAGTATATAAATACTCGCGCGCCGTAAAACGTAAGACCAGCCACCCTTTTCCTGACGTGTGCACGGGGCTCCGCTGGCGTGGTCATCCATCAGCGATTCGCCCGTCCCCTCGAGGTATTTGTAGAGCGCTATTCTCTAATGCAAATTGTTTGAATTGGCTCCGGCGTTTTATTTCTTTAGCCGATTATTCACCGATATACAAGCCCATCAAAAGGATATTGTTCCTATCAATTGACTTCGTCTTTTAGCTGCTTAGTCCTCACCTTTTATCATTGGATATTTCCGTTTGATAGGTCTTCTTATAATTATATACAAAACAAAATTTCACTTGGGAATTCACGTATCGCCGAGTATACATTTCCTAAATTAAATAACATGAGTGGTTTACCTAATACGCTAACAGATATGCTCCTGGGGCTGTATTTTTTTTTAAAGGTTATCATGAACAACTGAGAAAATGAATGCCTGAAGGAATTTTAATCAAGCAATAAAGGTCTACATGCATTACAACAAATATGAATATTCATTACTATTAGTATCTTGTACAGAGATTCACTAAAAGCTAAAATAGGCGCCGCAGTATTTCCCTTTTACCTGTAATGTTTACAAGCCGTTTAAATTTATCGAAATTAGGTAACCTTACGAATCTTCAATATTCTTTTGTCAGCAAAGATAAAAAGAAATTGATCGTGTTTTATAGATGTTCAGTATCATGTTTATTTTACATCCACATCTAATATTATCATGCCCTACAATGTACACTTATTATTTTATTTTCCTGACAATCGGTAAGATACCAGAATATATTAAAATGTAAACATGCAAGTTAGACACAGTCAAATGAGTGATGCGATAATTATTTCAGAATTGTATTTCGTTTCAAAAAGTTAAAAGTTTTAAGATTTAAAGAAAGTTGATTTTAACATTCATTAATATGACCGTAACTATTGATGTAAACAATGGTAACACAAACACAAAACTATATCAAGCGAACAAAGTTTGACTTCAAGAAAAACAGCGCTTTAGATCGTTATCCTTGATTTAATATTTGAGCGCATTCATAAATTGATAATTATAATAAATTCAGGCGCTTTGGGTATTCAACCTTGATTTGCTTCTCCACCCTCTAATTATTAGAGCGCATTTCAACAGCACGCTTTTTGATTTAGATTTGCAAGTAATACATGATCATGAAACAAAATTTATTCGTTTTAATATATGAATTCAGATAAATAATGCATTGCTTCTAATTATTATACAGATTCTGAAAATGTTGGCGTTTTATATAACCTTGACATAATTATCTTGCAAACGATTCGTCAATATCCGTATTTGATGAATCTGATGTTCAAAAACGTCATCGTCTATATACTGAGGTGTTATAGGCGTCAAGACTTTCAGGCTAATAGTACATTTCTACTAGACGTTTTAAACGATTATATATTTTGTTCCGTCGGATAATTACATACAACACAACACATTACAATATTACGGTTTCACATGCGTCTCTATAATTTATTACAATTACAACTATAATTGTCAATTTATAGAAACTTAAGATAAGTTGATGACGACGGTGCAAATACATCCATATTATTCGCGATTAGAAAAGAAAAACAAATATTTTTTTAAATCAAGTGTTTGTGTAATAAATGTATTTATGATCGGAAAGGGAGAAATGTGTGGTGTTCTGAATGTGTATGTACTTCTAAAACATTAATAAATTAAACGAAATAAGAAATGATTATACTTAATCATGTTTGTTTAAGTAGGTAATCGAGTAAATATCATATGTATGTAAATTGTACTTATTTCAACGTCTGTCATATACCTTAATAAATGACAATCATAATTATTTAAATCATAATAAAAAAACAAAAATGATTTTTTTAAACAAAATCCTCAAAGAAAATATTATGAAGTGGTTATGTTACCGAAATAATTGACAGAAGTTGGCATGATACTTCAGTATGTTTTATCTTTGCATCTAGTTAATTTAATACTGCATTATTCAGACATTCCAACTCTTGCGTTTAAAATGTTTACAAAACATTCTTAAATTTCAAAACCGTTTCGTTAATATTGACAAACTGAAATCAACTAATCGCGCCAAGGTAATTCGCAGGTAAACTTTAAAACACGTTATAATTTGTTTGTTGCTCGTGCTCTTTCTGATGAAAACATTTATTCGAGTAGTATGATGAATTAAAATACCTATTCAAAATGCATATCGAGTATATATGAAAGTAAAATATATGAAAGTTAATTTAGAGTAATATTAAAGAAACAGAAAAATACGAAACTTAGTGCGTAACAAAATAGCTTTATTAAGAAGTGTGTCAATACTTATTGCTTCAAACTTATATTCTTAGTTGTATGTAACTCGTGAAATAATATTCTGGACATTTACAAACGCTTTTTTATATGACACATTTTTGCTTTAATTGAACTTTCCCTCTTTTGCAAACTTGATTCGAGCAGTTACATGAATGAACACAACAGCAAAATACAATACAGACATAACATATCAATTTAGATTGAGTGAACAAAAAACAGAAACTAGATTTGAAGCTTAGCGTGTACATATTAACATCCAAATGGTAACTTAATATACATGTAAATATCACTTAAATATTGCTCTTTTAAAATAACATAACAAATGTCAGGATGCACACTCAATATAAATACAAATATTTGCGGACTGCGTGTGCAGGCGGAGAAAATGTGGCCAATAGAAACAATTATATTTACCGATACTCTCGGGCGTGCTATGATGACCGATGACTGATGACGCTCTATCACACCCGCCGTCGTGTCCGATGTCGTTATGCGCCGACGATGTCGAATTGGTGGTCGAGCCGTTGCGTGCGTTGCTGGCTTCGACGAAGCTCTCGAATGCGCGTATGGTGTTCATGATGAGGGTTGCGGCCTGCTTAGCCTCGCCTTGCCTCGCCTTGCCTCGACGGTCGTTGGCGCAGTAGTCGGAAAAGAGGAAAAGCTCGAGCTCTAGCAAGGCTTATCTGCCCGGATTTCTTCTCTCTCGCGTTCTCCTTGGTGATGTGAGAGGGGATGGAGGGACGCAAGCCCGAGTCTCGGATTAGTGTTGATCCCTCGCCTGATCACTCCCGCCTCGTTACGGGCTCCACTAGTGAACTAGCAGCTACCACCGCTCGTGGGGTAAAAACTGTACGCGGCTTAAAAAACAAACCCGGCTCGATTCTCTCTATACTCTATAGCTCTAGACTTATAGCACCAACTATCTATTCCCCCCGTTTTAACTTCTGCAGTAAATGACGGTGCCTTGACAAATAAGGAGGGACGAAAGGGAGGACTGATTCCTTTCCCCAGCTTCGTATCGTTGAGAAATCCTCGGGAAAATCTTGCTCTTAGCCCTGGATCGCTTCGCTGCGTTGACTGGAATGACGACGGCGCGCGATTTCGCTTGTAGCAAGAGCGCGAAGAAGATCCGAAAGTGGTTTCAAAATCACGGCTCCAGACTACAACAACAACAGCAACAGCAGCACAGATTTACTCCCGGTCCCTTTCTCCTTGAATGGCGAAGAGGAGGAGAGAGTTGGAGAGATATGAGAGAAGTCACTGACGAAAACGATGGATGCGGTTTCTGATTTACTAGCCAAATTTTCGACCGATAATGCCCGCATAAGAGGTGGTGGATTGATAACAAGCTGCCACGGGGAAATAAAACACATACAAAAAAGGGAAAATCTCGGGTGGGCAAAACTAACAAAATTTGAGAGAAAACGAGAGAATAAATATACGAAATGTATAAATTGTAAAACGGAGGCAATAAGATAAGTGTATGGAAATGCAGCGGGCTTTAGTTGTCAGCGCATGCACCATCCGTAGTTTCATCTTTCCCGTTTTTTTCCCTCCCAGGTTAGCTGCATGATAGTGCAGCTTGATTTTGATTGGTCCATTCTTCGCTAATACGTCACTGACGTGCCGTGCGCAGAATCAGTTACGAGCTCTTTTTTATTTATTTTTTATTTGCGGCTTGCTCGTATAGAATTGGCAAGTGTTTCGGTAGGACACTTTCACTCTCTATGTGTGAATGCAACCAATTATCCGTACCGGTGTTAATTTGCCATGAAAAGGGTTTCATCGGTACCTAATAATTGTTTTATGAAAATGTGACAATTTTCGCGCAAGGTATGTGTCCTAGGTCCCGTTGCAGGAACACAAGTTGAAATCGATTGTAAAGTTTGTAAAATCAGAACGTTTGACTAAATGCGCAAATCTGACTTGCATTTAATTGCAACTTTACAATCGATCGCAACTCTATCTACAACGGGGCCCTGGTCTTTTAATTCAAACATGTCGATATGGAATGTTAACTGCATAAACTCTACGAGTTGCCGTTTTATATTTATAATCAAGTTGATAACATCAGCAGTAGTATATTTATAATACTGATATAAATTAATTTGTATGTTAATTAATCAAATGCTACATAAATTAAACTAAGGATGTAATCGGACAGTTGAAATATTACTACGCAATAGAGCATGACTTGCATGACTTATTTGCAAATTGAATTCAAACTAGCTCTTTATTTGTATTAAGTTTGCGTGCCCATTCATGACAGTTAGGACATTCGACTGGGTATTCAATTAAAGGGATCTAGTAACTTTGTTGATATGTGCAAAAAGTGATGAATGATTGATACAATGTATATTGTCGTTATTTGATATGAACAATGGGTGTTGTGTAAACATTTCAAGTTAAATGGACGTTATATGGCCGAGTAATAAGCAAAAATGCAAAGTGATATTCATTGACTCATTGCACTCACTTTGTACACGGTTTTGACGATCCAGTGGATAATTTAACATCTGAACATTTCAATCGTAAATATCTTTTTAACGAAAATGAAATTTGAAGAAAAAAAATCTGTTCCATGCTTGTATTGGTAATACGAATACAACAAGGTATGAGAGAACCACTAGAGTTGAAAGCAAGATTTGTGGATTTGGACACTGTTACTAGATCCCTTTAAAGTTAATTTTTCGCTTTTACCTATTTGTATAACTTGCAAAAATGACCACTTTGCTACTTTCACACTTGTTACACCTTCCGCCGCGTATGAATATATAAATTCCAATGACGCTACCGATGATATAAATCCACTTTGCAGAAAGGTACAATATTTATCTACGTTTTTAGCAAGCCACACGTCTACAATTTAAGACAAGTTATGCATTCAACAAACTACATAATTATGGAGCATTCCATTGTCAAATTCCCGTAATTATACCTAGGCATGTGTATTACTTTACTTTGGACAAATTAAAACATTTTCTTCAAAGATATATTTACCCTGGATATAAAACCTGTTGGGAATTAGGCTCTTCAAATACTCCTCTAAAGTGAGCGCTTGGTATTGAATGACTAATAACCAATGGTAAATCTATGAACACTACAGTACAGTACAATTATTGTTCAACCATGGCTTGTAAGTAGGACGAGTAGTTACAACGAGTATAATCGTTTCAGATGTTTAACGTACCACTTGATCATAATCGTATATTATTTACTCTCCATATTGCTAATTAATATTCTCCTAACTATTTTCACGCATTTGTTATCAATAAATGTGTATCCGTAAACATGTGAACAATTTGACCATGTTTTCTCGGGCATTTATTTTGTGTTAGCGTCAACAATTAGTATTTGAAGCGAAATCATCAATTAAATACAATGGAGAAGTAATATATATGAGTCATTTGTATTTGTTAAATTAAAAGAGTTACAACAGTAACCCACGTCAATGGACAATATTATAAAATAAATAAAAAACATTTGTATATTTTACCATTGGCAGGGTACAAAAACACAAATAAACAAACATTAAGGTAAACAATAGTAATATTCTTACTCAATTATACACAGGACTTCGGGTAGGCACTTATCTGTGAAAAAGGGGGAACATGTTTCTTAATTAAACTTCAGTAAATCAAGCTTCAGTGAGCATTTTCAGCACACCACGACATTAATGTACCAACAAACTACGACATTTTACTGTTTAAAGGAATCTAGTAATAACATTGGTTGACATGTGCAAAAAGTGATGAGTGGTTGATATAATGTTTATTGCTGTTATCTGATATGTCCACTTGGTGTTGTGTGAACATTTCAAGTTAAATGGACGCTATAATTATGGCCGAGTAATGAGCAAACATGCAAAGTGATATTCACTAACTCATTGCACTCACTTTGTACACGGTTTTGACGGTCCAGTGGATAATTTAACATCTAAAAACTTCAATCGTAAATATCTTTTTAACGAAAGGGAAATTAGAAAAACCGAAACCTGTCCATGCTTTTATTGTTAATACGAATACAACAAGGTATGAAGGAACCGCTATATTTTGAGGATTTGGACAATGGTATTAAGTCCCTTTAAGGCGGTTAAAACATTGATATCATAATAATCATAATGTATTTATTCAATATATTTTTCACGATTACATGATCAGAAATGGTGCTGTCGTTCGCCAAGGTCCTGATATAACATCTTAAAATATAGATACAATATAATATTACGTTTTTAATATAATAAAAATAAATATACAATCATGTACAAATGTAACAAAATAATGACCAGCGGACTCAAAATGTACGATTTCAAAATTGTTGACAAAATTATATTTACAATAGCTTCAATTTATTTCAAATCATAACAACAACACAATTATGTGTCCATATCCAATGCAAATATACAAACTATCCAATAAAAGAAAATGTATTGTGTACTATAGAAAGGGCATGAGTATCGGTCAAGCAAAATGTCATCACACAGAACACCTCAGAGTCATTACTACAGCAATCTCACTCACAGTCACACATCACAATGGGAGAAGCACACCCATTCACTCATCCGTATCACACAATGGAAACATAACCACGAACTCATCCAGATACATTCATCCACCCGTTCCGATGATGAATACCAGTGACGAGCTTGTTGCATAATTTGCAATGAAGTTCATCTCAATAGTAATATAGTTTCTGAAAATCAAAGGTGTCTAACCCTATAAACACAAACCCTCGAATTAACCCAAACCATAACCCCGATATGTAAACCTACCCCAAGCCTAACTTGTACTGATCGGCAGTGGAGTCAGTGGAGCAAATGTCATTTTATTCATTTTATTTTTTCTTTGTTTATATCACTATTATTTTCGTATCTATCATTTGAATAGCAGAACATTTTGTTCATTTTCAACTTCGATCAAATACAATTAACCCCGAAACCAAATATTGTATTTTTGTTGTTCCCCCATGTTTCACGATATGTTACCTACACGGGTGCGCTTCGTTATTCCGAAGGTTCGTTATTCCGAAGGTTCTTTATTCCGAAGGTTCGTTATTCCGAGGGTTCGTTATTCCGAAGGTTCGCTATTCCTAAAATGAAATCGGGTTCGTTAATCCAAAAATTAATTTGGGTTTGTTATAATGCTATAATTTCATATAAAGAGATAAAATAAACTTAAATGTTTGAGTGGTCTGGCCAAGGGAGGGAAAGGGGGAGGGGTATGCTTAATGCAGGCTGTAAATTAAATAAACAAAACACAAATTATAGTATTATAACAAACCCGATTTAATTTTCGGATTAACGAACCCTATTTCATTTTCGGACTAATGAACCTTCGGAATAACGAACCTTCGGAATAACGAACCTTCGGAATAACGAACCCGATTTTTTTCTCGGATAAACGAACCTTCGGAATAACGAACCCTCGGAATAACGAACCTTCGGAATAACGAACCTTCGGAATAACGAACCTTCGGAATAACTGAACCTTCGGAATAACGGACCTTCGGAATAACGGACTGTAACCACATACACATGTACTTGATTGGTTATGTACGCAGCGCCCATACGCTTTCCGTATATTTAGTGTGGGCAATACAGGTTATACATGCGAACAGTGGACGTTATGCTAATAGTAATGCATTTATGGAGAGCTTTTCCCATTGTAAGCCATATAAAGTTTTTCGCAATTATCATCTAGCTTTAAAAAATCCGTGACAAGAAAACAGTATTTAGGATACGCCTCACACATCCAAAGTAAATTAGACACTGTTACCTAACATGTGAAAAAATAATGAAACGAATTTTAAAAACAAAACTGCTTTGAGATTGACTATTTAAGCGATGCAACTGACCATATCTATCACCTACGCTTCAATTCAAGCGTATGTGCGCTGCGTGCAAAAGCTGCAGCCACGTGGCATGCGAGCTGTTTGTGCGACAGGATGCATGATTGTACTCAGCCCAACGGAGACGGGTGAAGAGGTGGTGTCATTTTGGCCCAATCTGAACGGCGTGCTTGAAATTTGTTACTGATGATGCATTTACCAATATAAGGTTCGGAATTTACCACATCATACCTTTTGAAAAAATATATATATATTTCAATAATATTGATCAATTATTTTAAACCAAATGCTCCCAGTAACCTTTTTAATGTCAATGCTGATATTTGGCTTTAACATTGTGTTTCAGTGCATCAAACGTATTTTTTGTCAGCGGGGCAACATAGATGACTTTCCATTTGACCCCGATCACGACAATGAATGCGAGGAGCAGGGCAAGCAGAAGCCCGAATCGATCCAGTTACTGATCACGACAGCGATCAATAGCATGATCACGACCATCTCAACCCTTTCAACAAAGCTGACAATGCCACGGTCCGCGACGACAACCATGACGAACAGCCCGATGACGAGGCGCTAATCTGCAGTTGCGATGCGACATGCCCAGATCCCGACAACCAGCTCGACCACGATAGTGATCCCGACCACGAGAGTTCCTGACGAAGGCCCAGATTCCTACGAAGAACTCGAGTACAAGACAGATCACAACAACGGCCCAGACAACGATCCAGATAATGGCCCAGAGTTGTACGATGATGAACTTGACCACGAAACGAATCGAAACAACGGCCCAGACAACGGCCAAGTTTCCTTCGATGAACCCGAACACGGGGTAGAATCAGACAACGGCCAAGGTCCCGAGCTTGACCACGATACGGAGCTTAAACACCGTCTCAATGCAGCCGACGACGCCACGCACCGACTCGCACCACGACCGCAAGCAGTGTGCTCGATCACACTTAAAAGAAGCCGATCAACCCTTAAGCCGACTTCACCAACGACGGCCATGTCGCTATCGCCAAACCTCAAGTGACATTCGTCCCTCATCTAACGCTAAGTCCGGCCCCGACGAATGACGACCTCCACACACGATATGGAGATGGCAGACGCGATGACAGCTTCCACATCTGCGAGGACTACATCGACCACGAAGACAGGTGTATCACTCGCGACAACGACGTCAACAGCGACGACCACGACGACGTCGAAGGACGACTAAAAACTAGCTCTCAGACTTCGTGCAGAGCTGACCACATCGCTGCACCATCGATCAACGCCTTCGTGACACGTACGTCAGGCCGCATGATC